>QLPI01000294.1:5365-20509 GCA_003314275.1 Chroogomphus rutilus
TGAGGAAATATGTACATGCATGTCCTACTTATATAGGTTAAGAAGCGACATGTGGAATAAGGAATGTGGAACAACAAGGTATGCAGAGCATGCAGTCATTGTCCACAACAAGTAAAATTAGAATGAAGGAATGTAAACGGGCATAGAACAATAAAGGATAGGATAATAAGAATGTGGCTGAGGATAGGACAATAGGAAGTGCCCGACTTTAAAACAAGGGCTGTAACCGAGGATAACACAAGGGCAGGAAGTCCTGAGGTGAGGTGGACCGAGGGGTGGGGAGTAGGTGTGGGATGGGAGTGAGGAATGCAACTGATATGTGTGTCGAGCCGAGGGCAACTCGTTGAGTAACTTGTATATGGTTACTTAATGGAGTACCTTGGTCAGTACCGCCTAGTTACTGGATCCTCAGTGCATGTACTTGACAATTTACAATTCCTCTCTATCTCTAATATCCGATCCACTACTATGTTCCTTATAGGGTAACTCCATTGGGAATCGGGGTGACATGTCACCCCTCAATGTCCCAGAGGAAATCAAGATTGGGATATAGTATTTCTGTTCTCGCTTTTCACAATCCTTGGCTTTCTCATCTATTATAGGAATCTAGTCGACTCCTCCTAGTTTTGAAAGTAGTATAAATATCTTGTACATTCAGTAGTTCAGTCTTCAGTCAGATAATCAACTTTGATTTCGACTAAGCTTTCTTCTGTCTCGCTATTCCAAAATTAGGGACCAGTACGATCTGGTGGGCGCAACATACAAGTTGAAGCCTTGCCCTACTCTGAACCTTGCCATTGTTTATCTTTGAGAGATATTACATTTAATTATGTTTACATCATTCCTTCACATTGTAACAGAATAGGATAATAAAGGAGTAAGTCATATAGGAAATTAAAGAAAATATCAGGAAGTAAAGGAAAAGAAGATGGGACCTAAGGGTTGTTCCCTGACAGAAAGGGAGAATGGAATAAAATGGAAGGAATTAAAGGTAAATATAAGGAAAATAGAGGAAAGGGAATAGGCCCTCAGGGCTGTCCCCTGACACAAGAAGCTGATCAAGAAGTCAAAGCACAAGAAATATTAGACAAACATTTCCAGACATTTCGTGTCACTTATATTGTTCAAGTTTTCATCTCTTTGCAATAATGATTAGAAGTGTCATATCAGATAATGGTAATTGTAATGAAAAATAGACAATTGTAATTCAAGAAGCAAATTGTAATGCAATGCAATTCAGATTTCCAGTGGTGCTAGAATGCAAACATTGGGATGAATTGTAATATATTATAAGTGAATGTAATGCATTACAAGATTTATGAATTACATTTGCCATTGAGGGGATGAGTATGTCCATAATCCAATATTGTTTTGATAATTGTGATGAATTATAACAGATTTTGACTATTATGATTGAATATAATGTGACTGGTTTCCTGTTGATGCCATCCCCAATGGTCAAACCTGAAGCTGCCTACTGGGACCTTCATCAATGAGCAAACAGCCACACATCCACAACTCTTTGATTGTTTGAGATCTAACTGGCAGATTAGGTGTTAGTGAATAGCACGAGTTATGCCAACCTGCATGGGTAACCAGGCCAAGTGTCCTTTGGGTTTGGGTGCAAGTCACCCACATTTGACCTGTGGGTGACCCCTGCCATTCCCTAAGGTCTACTCAGGTGATCACTACCCCTTTCAGGTTAATAACATCCGCTAGTAAGCTTTGTTTCCCCTGCTTTGCGACCTCAAAGAAGTCACAATGATCCATAAATCGCGTCGCAAAGGTATGACCGGAAATGGGGAGACTTCTTTACAGACTTTGAAGCATTCCTCTCCCATAACTGGACCGTCTTGGCTTTCACTGATTCCTCAACAAGTCAGTGAGTATAGGAACCTCACGCCTGTCCAGCATTTGAATGTCCACGGTCACCGTGGAATAATCATCAAGGATAAAAAAACATGCCCGCCAGTTTGGGATCAATCTTTCATTGAGAGATTCTCGGTTCTTTGGACACTGTCATATATGCTGTTAGTCTTCCAGCTCCTCCACCCCAAAAGCACCAAGATTCCTGCGGTCGAATGGATGGAATTCTAGGAGCCCAGTCCAAGAATCAGGTCTAGGGCTTAGGGGCTTAGGGTCAACACTAATCTTGAATCCGGACACACTGCCTTGGATCAGCCCTAACTCCTCCGAGACCGATAACTGCTTACTATGGATATTCTGCCGCACCTTCCCCTGGCCATGGTCAGCAGCCCAAGACGTGTTACACTACAGCATCCAGATTGTCTGAAGTTCACTTTGACTTGGTTTCTGCTGCTGTCACTAGGAATAAGGACATTAATAAGTATAGCGCCAGACCTAATAGGTTTTGTCCGCCTTCAATTGCCCTCTGATTGTTGCAATCATAATCGGATCGTAACAATCAGAGGAGACCACCCGATATGTTCAGTGTGCGCCGCTACCTACTTAATGCATGCCACAGACCACCTAGTCAATGGCAGATAGTGCTCACCTTATTTCTTCAGGCTCTTTACACCTTTCATGTTTACAATTGCGACTTGAGATTGGTTGTTTTTCCGAAGTTTTTTCAGTTTCTGCATTGCATCCAACTGTGAGGTCTTTGTTAAATGCTAAAACACAAGTAATTCAGTCTTTGTCACGAAGCACGGATGAGCATTTTGGAGTCACTGCCTGTACTGTAATAAAAAGTAAGTCAGAATGGTTTCATAGAAAAGTTGTTACTCACTTTAGTCTTCGTCGCGAAGCACTGAAGTGACTGAACGTCTTAACAGAGTACTTATAGGTGTGAGTGAGCAAGACAATAAAACAAAGGTACGTGTCTAAAAGGGGGTGACAACGGAAAAAGGATTACAATGGAACAAGGATGACAATGGAAAAACAAAGGAAAAGTCCGGCTCCACGCTCCGACCATTCATGTGCACCAGAGTAAGTGCTTGGCCTGGACCTAAATCACGTAAGTACAACAATCTTAACATCCTTTTCCCAGGATGGGACATTTCCCCACACACAGCACAGCTCTTATAGGCTATTCAAGTAAATAAGAATTTTGACAATCCAGAGTCCAAAAAATTTACAAGGAAAGAATATTTGAGGCAGCTAATATTTTTATTTTTATTTTGAAAATTCAAGGAACACATTATCATACTTAAGAGAGGAGACCTACGATTAAGCCTTAAGGGGCCCACCAGCTAGTGAATCCGAGCTGATTCATCAATCGGAGTCCGTCAGCCCTGCTTCAGTCTGCTCGAAGTGATATTAATTAACAACAGTTCAAACAATGCCCCACGAGCCGCCGACGTAACCTCGTTACAAGAATACATAATTAAATTATTTATCCAACCCCATAGCATATTAACCTTCCTAATTTCTACTTCATTACAAGTGCACACAGAAACGAGCTAAGCAATATAAGATGGTACGTGTAACCCTTCAACATGCCAACAATATAATGCATTATAGTCGGATTGGTCCATCAGCAGGATCTGCACCTTTTGTCGGAACGGGCGGATGTGAATCTACAAGCTCCCGTGCGCTTTCCATATCCGTCCCGTCCTCTAATGAGAACCGTGTGTCCGGACCATCAGGTCCGTCATGAAACATCGCCTCCTCCTCTTCACGCGCAAGCGGTGAAAACCCACCACGTCTACGTGACCAACCTCCTGGTTGGGGACCACTGGTAGCACGCGAGCGAGGCCATAAATCACGCGCACCGCCGCGAAGATGATCGCGGATATCCCGGAACCAGTCCAGAATATCTGCGAAAGAATGCGGGAGTGAGGAGAGAGGGAAGAGAGATATTCGTGGGAATTGGTCGAATCCGGTGTAGCCGAGCGCGAAGCGGCGGTACAGAACACCCACGACGATGTAGGAGAGAAGCAGGATGAGCGCTCTGCAACAGCGTTTGGATAAACGATATTGCCAAAAAATAAAAATACAAAATAAAAGATGGAACGTACATGGCGGCCAATATTGCGATAAAGCTGCCTTTACCAGTGTCTTTTGCGGTGGGACATGCGACGTGTGTTCTCCATTCAAAGAAGAAAGCACAGGACGAATCATCATCAGGGGGGAGTTGCGCAACAAGTTGAGGTTGACCTGTAGAAATTGAATATAGAGCAAGAAAACATAACGACATAACCACGCACCTGTACCGAAGACATCATTGTCACAAATGAAACGTATGGCGGTTGCTGCCTTCAGGTTACTCCCTTCCCCACATTGGGAACCATCGGTCAGAAGAAGCAGAGGATGTGAATCTTTTATTAGCAGGGTTGAGTTTATTGTTCTATAACAAGGTCATCACACGAGTGCAATAATTCACAAGGACGGGGATTTACCCAATGGAAACATCACTGTGCCCTCCGCGGTAGAGCGCCCCTACGGTTGTGGGATTCGCGAGATCCCAAGTCTCTTCATTAACCGCAGCGCAGACATTTAGTTTGAATACGCGACCAGTATCAGAAGTAATTTTATAGTCGTCTGCTCTAGACTGAATGTAAGTCATGCTGCGGAATAGAACCAGTGAAACGAATACGATACTTTGAACGGAGAGGTGAGAGGTTATAGAAATTCCCATCATCTTCAGCTGTACACTCCTGCTCTTGTCCATATGCCACATAACAGCTCGCTAGCGCGACCAATACAACCCATTTGCGCATTGGTGGTAGATGTAAATCTCCTTACGTAAAGCCGTTAAGGAACCCTTTCGAGCTCAGCCCCAACCTGGGGTATAGGCGTGTGTAAGCAGGTGCCCACGAATTTGGAGAATATTGGACGTATGATCAGGAGGCGAACATGCCAGACAGTCACAACCTTGGAACGAGCGTGCCTATCCCTCTTTTGATCACTCACATACGTACATGCTTCACTTGTCAATGTGAACACGACAAAATGAATGCTAGAGCCTTTTATTTGATTTTCTAGGCGGCTGTCATCGCTTGTTCTGTACAACGTTTAAGTTTAGTTCTTGCGAGATATGATTACACCCTGTCCGATTACAAGTTGTAGTCATACCTGTGCTACATTCGCTCCCAGTCACATCTGTGGTGCCTTGCAATTGTAATCAAATCAATTTAGCAACGATACCTTTAAGGGCAAGAAAATGGGGACATCAATTCCTTCCTTTCCCCGCTTTAAATCTCTTGTCAAATTCCACTAAGATGCACATTCTTACTGCCTTTCATCACAACAACCATGAAAATACGTGCCGCAATTGGTCTACGCTCTGGGCCGTGGGACTGAATGATAAGTCCTCTATGTCAGGGTGGAAACGATAATAAAACGTGGTAGCAGTCAAGCTCAAGATGTTCGCTTAACCCACCGGCGAATTGTCCAGGGAAAGTTTCGCTAGATGTGGCACTCAAAAATAGTCACGCTGGCCTCGGTTGAAACCCGAGAATCGGAATGATTTGGTTTTGGGGTAGACATCACACTCGAAAATGCCAGCGTTCGATGTATAAGCCTTCAATCGAGCTCTACACCTTGGCAGCGTCTAGTATAAAGTTTGAGAATTAAATGAGTTATCAGAAACATATTAATCAGACCCTCATAGAAGACCGGGAATACTCACACAGAATTTTCCCCTTTCGCCGCCGCCCTAGCACAGCCAACCAGACGGTTGAAGAGCGAAATTCAGGGCACCCCTCCGATCGGACACGTTGTTCCAGGTCCCTCTAAACTTACCAATTGCAAGAACCTCTGAATGATTTGTACCTTGCCTCGGCTATTACTTGCAAGACGTATTACATTTCAGTAAGCCACACTGTCCTAAACAATCATTCAGGCGTCAGATAATAATGGCGCTGTATGATGGAGTGGACCAAATCACTGTCATTTAGGCGTAGTGCATATCCCGCAAGAAAAATGCTTTTGGGTACTAGCCCTGCAGGACGAAACTTCCATGCTGTGTGTCAAGAAGCAGCCTTTTTTTTCTTTGCAATCCGCTTCCAATTTCATGCATAACCCAAACCTAGCAGAAAATCGACCGGCTCTACGAAACCGTGAAAGAGGTCGGGCAACGCCATCTGACGGGCCTCACTTGCCTGCATTCCTTCATATACGACCCAAAGCTAGCAGAATTGTATCCCGGCTACGAAACCCATGAAAGAAATCAGGCGACGCAATCTGATAGGGTTCACTAGTTTGCATGTCCTGTGCCGTATGTCTGTCTGTCTCGATGAAGGGCAGAAAATTGTTGCAGGGTGAGGTTAATTGAATGAAAAACGGGGGTTCTTGAGAGGGATGGCAAACAAATGCAGGGTTAGCCAACCTCGGTATAGCATATTGTTGTTCATAGTTTTCGGTAAGACTTTCTAGCCTTCGCAGTCGTGGGACATTTGAGCCATTGGCGTTCGCCTCCCTCCCCTTGAAGAGGAATGCATCTATTCAAGATAGTCGTTAGTATGGCAGTGAATAGGGAAGTAACACGCTTCATCTTGAAGTTAGGAATAGAAATATAAAATTGGATCTCGATGTGATGTTGAGTTGAGTAGGTAGTGACAAAAAAAAACTTCAAGGGAGTTGTCTCGTACCCGACTGGAGATCCATTGCGTGATACAAAGTAATTTTTCGATCTAAAAGGAGCGATAGCAAGCAAAGACGAAGAACGCAGCGATAACATCCACAGCAATGCATCACCAGCGCACGACAACTCCAAGAACATCCATTCTTGTAAATAGCCGTTGGATGTCTTCATAAGAATCATTACCCCAATACCAAGTACATCAATCTTGGGCCCTATAAATCAAACACCGAGAGCCTTCTGCATGGAGGACGCGCTGAGTTCCAGGGAATTTTGATTTGAAGGATCTCGCATGGACCTCGAATACCCTATAGTATGAGGTAGTATTGTTGACCACTGTAACCACTCTAGTGAGAAGTCATTCATGAGTGTTCGCTAAGCGGCACGGCAAATTCCGTGTGCTGGGCGGTACGCCCACAAGGAATTAGTTATTCCACGATGGCCACGGCACTCCTGCGACGTCAGCTGAGGCTGGCCCATCCTCATCGCTGTTTTTCAACACATCACCCCCGGGCACAGGTTACAACTGAACATCCAAATCGCAATTCCTCCACCGCAATACCTGGCGGTAGCGCATTTGACAAAGCCCACACCGTAGAAGACCTTCATGGCTTGTCCGCAGTCGATATCCTGGCAGAGACTGGAACAAGGAAGGACGCGTCCATGCGCCATTTCACGGGTATGTGCTACATGTCGAACAACGCGGTATATTTACTGATTCGCGTGTAGTGAACTTTGGGTATATATCTCAAACCATGTATATGTACAGATGTGTTAAGTGCTACGCAGACCTCAGCACCCTGCCGCACATGGGGTGCTGCGTATGATCCTTGAGATGAATGGCGAGGAAATCTTACGTGCTGACCCGGTAAGTACGTTCCAACCTTCTTGATGCTGGTCTAACAGCTATCGCAGCACATTGGTCTTTTGCATCGTGGCACCGAAAAACTTATTGAATACAAGACATATACCCAAGCTCTGCCATACTTTGATCGTCTGGATTACGTGTCTATGAGTACGAAATCCCAGTTAGTCTAACGGTATAATCTGACCTTATTTAGTGACCAACGAGCTATGCTACTCTCTCGCTGTTGAAAAATTGCTCAACATTGAAGTCCCAGAGCGTGCAAAGTGGATTCGTACTATGTTCGGGGAGATAACCCGCATTCTTAACCGTACGTAGGCATCGTGTTGGTCTTCTCGTGCTGACCCCACGTTTAGATCTCATGGCTGTACTCACACACACCATGGACGTTGGTGCATTAACCCCCTTTTTGTGGGGTTTCGAGGAACGGGAGAAACTTATGGAGTTCTACGAGCGTGTTTCAGGTGCACGTCTCCATGCAGCCTATGTACGGCCTGGAGGCGTTGCTTTTGATCTCCCCCACGGGCTGTTGGACGATATTTTTAAGTGGGCAACTCAGTTTAGTAGCCGTATAGATGAGATTGAGGAGGTGGTCACTGGTAATCGCATATGGAAAACTCGTACTATCGGCATTGCTCCTGTAACAGCCGAACAAGCCTTAGCTTATGGATTCTCCGGTGTCATGCTTCGAGGGAGTGGTATCAAATGGGATCTTCGCAAGGTAGCCCCATACGATAAGTATGATGAGGTGAGGAACAGCCAATGGCCATGCCATGCAGTCGCTGACGTTTTCATAGGTCGAATTTGATGTTCCCGTAGGGAAGAATGGAGATTGTTATGACCGCTATTTGTGTCGTGTGCAGGAATTCAGAGAGAGTTTGCGGATTATTGGACAGGTCGGATATGTCTTTTCACTTTTATGCGAAGACTCACCTGTCCCAGTGTCTCAATAAAATGCCTACCGGTGCGGTTAAAGTTGATGATCATAAACTCGTGCCGCCTCCTCGAGCAATGATGAAGGAAAGCATGGAGTCGTTGATCCACCATTTCAAGGTTCGTTGCATTGGCTTGTGTAATCGGCCCGTATCGATGATCATTTTCATTATCAGCTTTTTAGTGAAGGCTACTCTGTTCCTCCTGGTATGTCCTCCGCTGAGACGTTCAACTGTGACTCATTCTCGTTCCTTTAGGTGAAACATACTCGGCAATAGAAGCGCCAAAAGGGGAGATGGCTGTGTACTTGATCTCGTACGTGATGAATTGGCGCCGAATGGGTTACCGTCGCTGATCGGCCGAATTTTCATTTTTTACGTACTTGTAATTAACAGGGATGGCTCGAATCGACCATACAGGTGCAAGATCCGAGCACCTGGGTTCGCCCATCTCGCCGGAGCTGATTTCATGATGCGACGTGAGTCCTCAATTCGCTTGGTCAGATGACTGTAGTGCTGATGTCTCCCGTGTAGATGTAAGATATGCATATCCCATTGTATGTTCTCCGCTAACTTGGGTTGCAGCACATGTTGGCAGATGCAGTTGCAATAATTGGTACCATGGTATGTGGCCATTTCGGTGATGTGGAGTGTGATTTTGATAGTCGTTATTCACTCAGGATCTTGTGTTTGGGTACGTTGTGGTAACCTGACTGTTTTGTCAAGGTATGCTTACTATCTGCGCAACAACTTTACAGCGAGGTCGATCGATAAGGTCGTTTGTTATTGCGCAATTGAACAGAGATTTGATTCCGTCCCCAATCACGCCAGATTTGCGACATGTGATGCTGACAAGATGTCATCTATATCGTGTTTAAAACCGTGCAGGTATCGACCTGAGAAAATGATGTAGTGACGGAGTCAGGGAACAATTTACGCTGTTCCAGTGATAAGCTTCTGCAGCTCGCCTGAGGCGTTTGCTGCCTGTACAGAATCGTTGCCTGGGTGTGAAATGAGATTTCTGGAACGAGGTATAACAATTGCACTGACCTCCCACGTGCTGGGTATCTGAATGGGGAGCGCAGACCACATCCTCATCAAATAAATGGAGAGATGCGAGACAAGATATTACACGCACTGATGAAAACATTGGGCACGGTTCTTTGGCCCGTTTTCTCAAGGAGGTATGCTTGAATCGCTGGACCGTCATCTATTTGATCAAGTCTGATCGCCCCCCCAAGGGCGAGAGTTAACAGGTGGGAGAACATATACACGAAATCTAATGGAGACTCACTCTAAGATCTTGATGTCACCCTCAGCTACGAGATCTTTCAGGGTGGCCTTGGCTTTCCTGCATCATAAGCATTAGGCTGATGTGCTTCTGCGTCTGCAGGGAAAACTGACGCGCAATAGGGGCAGTATGACTTTGAAAAAATGGCAACCTTGTTGCCAGAAATCGTATTCTGGAGAACCACTCCACATTAGATCACATTGTGCATATAGTTGTGGAGAGGAGGGTTGGAGATCGGATACGCGCCTCGACAGTGTCTTTGACGGCCATTGTTGTCGTGGAAGAAAGGTGCTTGGATGATGCTGCGATTGGAGATCGATTCAAGTGCGTCAGCGGCGCACGCAATTGGGTGAGTAAGCGGTGCATGCGTACAAGAACCCATAAGGACCGAAGAAGGGATGATTGAAACCCCGCGTTATCTTGTCCTTCCGACGCCAACCTCGACGTCTTCCACACTGCTCGCCAGATACATGTCACTCTTGCTGGACGTGGTGCATGAACATGAAGCATCACAGTGATCTATTTCGGACGCCTGCGATTGTCAAGAGGTGATTTTGATCCCAATTTTGAACATCAATTGACCGTCATCGAGTTAGAAGTGGTATATTTGAGGCTTGGGTCCTACTTTTTCCCTTATCTCCCCCGCAGCATCTGAATATATTCCCAATCAGGATTTTATGTGAGTGTTTTTTTTGGCATTGTGACCCTACTAGTAGATATTTGGCTGGAGGTTTCTTGTCCACACGCCGGATCAATCGGGTGCTACACTTACTGCTATTGCGTTAACTGATACCAGCATTTACTGGTTCCAAGCCTAGCTCCTTCCGACGACGTGACACTTAACAATATTAATTGCACATGATTGACAGACGAGAACATTATTCCCCATATCGCGACATCCCTATGTTTCTTCCCGGTTATCTCTTGCACGGGCCCGGCTTGAAGCCCCTCCACGTAATAGTCCCCGTATCGTCGCCGCGTTCCCGCAAAGGTTTTTGGGCTCTAGATTAATCACACCGCCCCAACATCACCTGGTCAAAACCGGGGAACAAAATCTCGCCTGAACCGCACAATATTGATTAGCGAAGCGCTTCCCTAGACCTCCTCGGAACTTTTCTCTGCTGTTTATGAGTCTTCAGCGCTTTTTAAAACACCATGCGCCTAAACGCTCATTACCTACTGGCTCAAGTGTACCTTTGACATTGAGTTTACTTAGGTGCGATAACTGCCTCGACAGTTTGAAAGGCGTGTGTCATATGGACAAGCGGATCGTAAGGTATGCGTGTGGGTGACGGTCTGTTCTTGCCTTTCCCATTGGTTGTCCACAGAGATGGTTCCTGGATCCAAGTGCGTGGTTTTCTGGCTTGGCTCGATTCATTCGCATTAGAACAGGACCACATGCACGTCTATTATCAATCTTGAGCTGATTTACCCGGTAGTGCCAAAGGCCAAAGTTCGATTTCTAGTCCAGATTTCCAAGATCGATCTTCTGTCTGACATGTACCTGCAGGTTCAGGATAACCACACTGTGCAGCATGTCTTACCGGCCTCCCAATATCACCGGTCTATTCTTCCTTTGTACAATCTGATGCATCTTGTCTGGCCCCACTACCAATACCAGCCCGTAACCTACCGCATTTGTTCACAGTGGTCTCTGTTTTCAGACACGGATAGTTTAACTGTTTCTGCCACGCTCCTGTGGGACACACTATTATTCAAGTATGCAGAAGGGCCGATGACTAGTCAGGGACATCCGGTTCTTCGCTTCGGTAACGAAACAGAAAGCCGGTCGCTTCATCTATCCAGAGGGGGCAAATTTACCCGCATATTAAATTCCCCGTAAACTTAAGGGGAGAGGCGTGCGGGGTAGAAGCTTAGCATTCGTCCAAATTGGCCCGATCAGAATTCTTCCCAAAGTTGTCTAAAAATACCGTGATGGGACCGTCCTGGGGACCAAACTGAGTAACCGATGCGGGGGACGGTTCCGATGTATTAGTGGATTTTTACTTCGATCCGCGGGTAATCGCGCTTAGCTTCAAGCGGTTAGATCTATTCAAAATTGAGTAGATCTTACTCCTCAGAGCGGCAGGCGTGTGCACTTTCGACTAAATCACATCTTCACTTATTGAATGATGCAAGGGCATCAAGGAGGGGTTAGAGCCCTTCAAGTCACCTGGACTGTTGGATCCTATTTTACTCATATGGCTCACTGGATAATACAAGGGCATCAAGGCGCAGTTATATTCTTTGAATGTACCTGATGTTCATTAACGCCTGGAATTGACACGAACCTCGAGGCTTTGTTGCCAGATCTAGATATCAACTCCTAGGCATATGGTTTGCTCGGAATTCTTGGTTCCCGCCCCGGTAGTGTGGAATTTGCCCGGCTCAACCAATGTCGCTCTTCCTCTCTCTCGTGCTGAAGCAGGCGCGATATGCATTCGCGGGTCAAGGAGTAACATAGGGGCTGAGATGCGATTTATTGTTGCGTCTAAAGTGAGTAAAAGGTTCACAGGCTGATGTACGTGGCACCCCTCCATGCCAATACTGGACGAGAGAACCTGCTCGAGGATCTGCAGCTTCGCGGAACTACTCGCTGCTGTCAAGGTCTTGAGATAGGAAACATCGCACCGCCGGTGCCGATGAGCCTGAGAGTCTGAGTCTGGGACCTGAACCGTTCTCCTGGTGATGCCTCGCGGCTCGTGGCATCTTATTGCAAGTCAAATAATGGCCATGAGCGCAAGAAGACTTTTAAATTGTCACATTTAACCTTGTTCTGAAAACTCAATTGACTCGCGATCGGAACTCCTCTCAGTCAGAATTGCCCATGCTGTATGAACCGGAGTGCAGCCCGGAGCGGCGGTGGGCTAAATTCTCCAAGTGGTTAGCTGTGTTATCGACCGACCCGATTGTCACGTTTAGGTCCTCCCCCAGGTCTCCGGCTCGCCTCCACGCTCACCACGCTCACACAAAAGCGTTTCTTTTCTTCTGATTCTTGAATTGTTCCTTAAGACGTAATCATTCGTGCGGGGAAGGGGCGCAGGATGCGCGTTCCATGAGTTAAGTTTAAGAACTGGAAGCTGTTTTCATTGACACATTTTTGATGTGTGTGGATGTGTTTTCTTCTCATATATGTTATAATAAGGTGTGTTCTTCTTCTTTCATGATCAGCGCCGGAAGCGAAATATATATGTGCATCTGGGATGCATCGTTGCTGTATACGCTCCGAACCGAAAGTACACAAGGTTCAGTGGCACGTTGGAAGATGGATGTTGAGAAGATGATTCTAGGGCACTATGAAATTTTATTTTTATGTTTATGTTATGTATGTATATCAAAGTATCAACGTAATGGACCATGTAAAGCAAAAACGTTTTTTTGACAGGACACGTTTTCAGCCTTGCTACGTATCTACTATATGTTTTACCGATGATAAGATGTCGGAAGTTTGGAATTACGGAATCCTACGTTTCAGGGGGGGTGTGTGTATCCTTAGACGCTTTGGATAAACGAAATCAACGAGTGCAAAATCCCGCTTTAGAAAGTTTCAACTGGAGAGCGGAATTGGTGGGTTGATCGTTGGATGTATGCTCTAGTACAGCCTACAACGACCCAAAAAGACAAGAAAAAAAGAAAAAAAAGAATGAAAAAAAAGAATGAAAAAAAAGACCTGCATGCAGGCTGGCCGGGCCACTCTACAGCGAAATTACGCCGACGAATGTACTTTTAACTGTCCCGTTTCGGGGATGTGTGTGTGTCGTGTGCTTCCTAGATAACCCTGACAAGGGCTGTGCTGTGCCGCGGGGTGATGAAGGGTGAAGTTAACAGTTAACGGACAGAAAAAGATTTCGAAGGGTTCACGTTATTGAAAGCGCTATAGGATTTTTTTGTTGACTCGGAAATACTAAAGTTAATTTTTTAAATATATATAAGGGAGAGAGGAAGGGAGGGGAGGGGAGGGAGGGCATAGTGGATTTTAGCTGGAGCAGTGATATAAAATATAATACAGTGCAGGACAGAGACCATACCCCCCTCACGGCCCGACCGATCGTACGGCATAGTGTTAGTGATAGTGTGCTGTGCGGGTAATTGGGTACCGTGTGTATGCGTGTGTGTATATATATACATGTGTGTGTGTATATATATACATGTGTGTGTGTATGTGGCAGGACTTCGAATTCGTGAATTCGTGAATTCGCGATGTGTGTGTGTTTTTTACGTGAACTTCGGTAGCTTCGAGCGTCTCTGGTCTGGCCTGTCTGTCTGTCTGTCTGTCAAGTTGGGACTTGGCTTATCAAGAGGTTGTGATGCTATTGATGCGCTGAGTGTTCTTTTTTTTTTTTTTTTTTTCGATCGCAGTAGTGTAAGTATAACCCGCAAGTGTTTTTTTTTTTGGTTGAAATTGTGTGCACCGTATCAGAATCCCCATTCCATCACCCCTCAAGTCTCTAGAGGGAACATTTTTCCAAAAACGTCAAACTTTCACCTAGATCAAGGCAATCCCCACACAACCAAGTAAAATAAAAGCATACCATTCATCGGAATCTCGGAACAACCGATAACAACTGATAACTAATCTCCACATCTCAACATAAACGGGATATTCACGTCACCGATTATCCGCGTCCCAGGGTTTCCCCCCCACCTTCCCCTCTTCTTCTTCTCCCCCTCTTCCTCTTTGTCCTCGATAAAGTTCTCTCCTCGATAAAGTTCTCTCCTCGATAAAGTTCTCTCCTCGATAAAGTTCTCTCCTCGATAACGTCTCTCCTCGATAACGTCAAAGAACCCACCCCCTCCCGCCCAAAAAAGGACATTAGTGACGAATTTGGTTAATGCGATTGATTAGATACCGCGATACCGCGAATATACGCCAGCCAGCCCAGCGGTTTAGACGCGCAACGAACGATGCCAAGGGTTCGCCAAGAAGGAGAGGAGTCGCTAGACCGGAAGCCCGATGCGATTGCTCTTTCAACCGACGGCTGATTATGGATTTTGCAAATTGTTTTTTATTTTTATTTTATTTGTTATTTGTTATTTGTTTCTCTATTCTTTTTTGTTTTGTTTTTTATTTGTTTTTGAAATTGGATGAGACGAAGATAGGATTGTCAGTGATAGCGTGATGGGATCAAAGTGCCTTGAACAGGCATGTGAGTTTTAGAGATTCATCCATGCAGGCGATGCAGACAGACAGGCAGGCAGGCAGGCAGGTAGGCAGGTGTGCACATGGTTCTTGGTTCTTGACTGAGAGGAATAAACTAGAGCAAAATCAGCGTGAAATGCCTAACCGGTGCATTTTCTTTATTAAAAAAAAAAAAGACAACTTCAAGGCATGCAACACATTGATTCAACATGATCAACATGAACATCGGGGGGAGGGTGTCTCGATGATTATCAAGGATAATGATAATTGTGGACTATGGTTTTCTTGACTGAGAGGAATAAACTAGAGCGAAATCAGTGTGAAATGCCAAACCGGTGCATTTTTTCTACAAAAAAAAAAAAAAGACATCTT
>QLPI01000294.1:25835-37708 GCA_003314275.1 Chroogomphus rutilus
TTGTTTTTTTTTTTTTTTTTTTTTTTTTGGGATGAGTTCTTGTCGTATTTGTATAGGAATACTCAATTGAATTTTAGTTTAGGTGTTTTTGATGTCTTTTTTTTTTGGTATTTGATTTGATTTGGTTGATTTCGATTGTTGATGATTACGATTTTGTGTGTCCTGTGAACATGTTAATCTGGCTGTTCAACTCAAGCTGGCTGTCCAACTCAAGCTGGCTGTCCAACTCAAGAATAGAGTAAACGGGGTAGAACAACGCGCCGTTGTGGGTGAATCTTTTGGGATGGTACTCTCTCCGCCTCCAGAGTTGATGACTGCTTGACGACATGGAGGGATCGGTCTTGAGCACTGAGCACTGAGCACTGAGCACTGAGCACTGAGCGCCAAGTACGCACACACGCCGGCTCTCCGCGCGTGTCCTCGAGACTTAATTGTTAATTGAAAAAGGAAAAGAAAAGGAAAAAACCCAAAGTCCAAGTTCCGAGTTCAATGCCTAAGACGAGAGGGGGCGACGAAACCGGAAACTCGAAGACACCCAAAAGCTGAAGACACAGACAGAGGAGGCAGTGTGGACAGGTAGGCAGGTCCTTCGCGCGATACTCTCATCGCGAAATTTCATTCGTGCCTTACATGATAATCGAGTGCGCACACACGCCGGCACTCCGCGCGTGTCCGCGAGACTTAATTGAAAAAAAAGAAAAGTCCAAGTTCCGAGTTCAATGCCGGAGGCGAGAAGGGGTGGGAGGCGAGAGGGGGCGACGAAACCGGAAAGCTGAAGAAACCCGAAAGCTGAAGACACAGACAGAGGAGGGTAGTGGACAGCTGAGCAGGTCTTTCGCGCGATACTCTCATCACGAATTTTCATTCGTGCCTTTTATGATAACATCTATATACCACTGGACGGAACGCAACGTGCGGCATTCAATCACGGAAATTCAACAACTGCGATAGAGCAGGGAGCCCGCACCGCTGTAGCCAAGATACCAGGTTGATGATTGATTTATTAGTAGTTTAATGGTTTGAGGAGCCGGGTTTTGGGGGGGAGGGCATGGAGTTCGCCGTCAGTGCACTGGCCCACTCGAGGATGCAGAGGGATGGGAGCACCAGGGAGAGAGAGGGAAGGCCCACCCAATCCTAGTACAATGCGTGTAGTGACCAACATAGGCTTAGCCTGGGGTCGAATAAAATGATTTTAAAAAATAGAATTAGTAGCCCCAGTAGCCCACTTGTAGTAGAAACGTTGTCGGGGATCGGGAAGAAGAAGAAAATAAGACTCGGAGCTTGAAGTCAGAGGTAGCATGCAGATGCAGTTGAAAAAAAAGGGGAGAAGATATAGCAAGACCTTGTTTTAGATTTTCGATTTGCGTTGGTGTTTTGGTGTATTGAGTATTCAATGTATATTGTGAAAAGGAGCAAGAAGGTGGAGCATTTGACAGTAGCTCCACAGGGCTTCGCGACGCAAAGGACCCTCCGGGGAGAGTTGAGCTTGCTGTCAGTTCATGACATCCCCGGCAAATAAAAAGGTACCGTATGACAGCCTCAAAAAAGACCCTTCCGAATAGAACTGATAGGTGATAACTCTGAATATGCAGTGACTAATCCCGGGTCGACCAATCTGCCTGGTGGAGTGTATGTGTATTTTTTGTTAATGTGATAAGGGTACTTACCTGTCCACCTTACGCGTGGTGCAAACGTTATTCCGTCTATGAACATGGAACAAAACAAGAAGTCAGGGGGTTTAATAAGAGATTGATAACATGTCTGCCAGGATCAGTATATTACTTTACTCTGAATTCGGAGAATTTGGTAGTCACCACATGGACGCCATGACAATGGATGGAGGCCGCAGCAGGAACGTGTGTATTTGTTTACAGTTTTTTTTCTTTTCTTTTACCTTTTTTGTCATTAGAAGTGAAATCGAGAAAACGTGGCAGGCTGCAAGGAAGGAAGACGCTCAGAGTCCGTGTCTTCCCAGCATGTGACTGACCCTGTTGAATTCATTTGATTTCTCATGGCAACTGTCATGTGCCGTGGTCCCATGTGTAAGACTGACTGATTCTTTACTCCTTATATCCTTTTTTTTTTTTTTTTTCTTTGGTAGGTGCTGGAAAGGCGTCAGGACCGACGTTATGGTCGTGAGTGGAGAAGTATGCATGACTCACTCCATCGTGCATTAATTCTAAAACGTTGGCGCCCGTGGTCATGAGGGCTTTCTTGACTTGTCAGCTTGTCAGTATGAAGCCACAACAGGGTGCAAGACCAGGGGATGGCACCACGAGAGATTGAAGTAATTTCTTTAAAAAAAGGTACAACAACACATTGTTCGAGTGTGCAGGGTCGCTCAAGGGAAAGCAATAACATATCCGGAATCGGCATAGTCAGGGTGATGGGTTTTGTTGGTACCAGCGCTACAGAGGACAGGCACTATTGTAAGCCGCTCCACGCCTTTTTTTTTTTCAAAAGGGAGTGGTCTGTGCCTGTGTCATGGGACTCATTTTTTTTTCTGCCTTGTCAGTGTGTGGTGAAGTTGCACAAGGGCAGTCAGACAGCGACACGCATGAAGACCCGGATGATCGCAAATCCCTAAAAAACAATTCAAGAAAAAAAAAAAAAAGAAAGAAAGAAAAAAACCGACGACGGAGACACACCGTTACATAAAGTGCCGGACTGCTTGTGGAAAGGCAATACGTTGTCCGGGATCGGTGAGGTAGGGCATGCACCTGCTGATATGTGTGACATTGAATGACGTGAATGCGTGACATAGTGCCCGACGGGGCAACTTGAGCAAAGACGGAGTTCCAAAGGAAGTTTTGTGCGAAAAAAAAAAATAAGGAAAAAAAAAGGAACACTTTGGCATGGACGGGTTAACGGGCATCATGCATGCGTCCGTCCGGAGCCGTACGGGCTGTCACGAGTTCTCTACCTCTGAGCGGGATCGGGTCCCGTTGGCCGTGGAGTTGTTTAACGTTTAGAGTTTTTATTTATTTCTATCTCATCTATCGAGATTGAGTTACAGTTGGTATGGGTACCGATGATGCCACTCCGGATTCCCCAAGGAAACGGAAGTGTGTGGTGATGCAGGATATAAGTAAGTTATGCAGGGGAGGCAAACGTTTCAGGAGCGGCGTGGAGGGTGTCGCATGGGGAGTTGTGGGTGTAAGGGATCGGTTGCAGTTGGAGTTATTGGTTATCGATTCCAGGTTGCTGAGTGAACGAAATGAAAGTAGTGCCTGTCGGAAGGAGCTTATTTTTAGGACCAGTATCTCGGACTCTTGACGAGGTTGTATCGCACGACGTCGTATGGCACCACTTCGCGACGAGACAGCTCTGTGTAAGATCGAGTACTTGTTTGGCGTAATGCACCTGCCTGCATGTCGGAAGGACATTACCGTGTAGGAAAAACACTACTTCGTGAGTTACGGTCTCGCCCTGAGAAAGTTCTGTTGCTGAATGGAATGCCTTTTACTCGTTATGCACCAACGCTGATACAGAGATAAGGGAAAAAAAAGAAAAGAAACGTAGGGGTGCCTTCGCGAAGCACCTTACATTCTTACCCACAATCATGGCTTCCTGTGTGATGGGTTGAGCCTCAGCAGAAGGGCCTCCTTTCCGACCCCCCGCGGTCCCGGGCCACGGAGCCAGATACCTTATCCGTGATACTGGTGCTGATGTTGATATTCCATTTCAGGGGCTTACTCTACATGGATAATCTCTCTGAATTTTCGTGCGGGGAATGCTGCGATGGATAAGTTTTGCTTCGGCCGATTTCGGAGTGATCAGAGAAGGCAACAGATTTCCGAGTCTACAGGCCTGAGCTTTGAATTTCTGTTGCAGGACAAGATAAGTCACAGCACTGAAGAGCTGGCCACCGAGCTGGATACCGTGGAAACGATAGTAAGTGATCCGAGATAATAAGCTCAGGATTTTATTTTGTAAGAAAGCTTCATTTCGGTTTCTAGTTCAAGAGTATACTGCCATGAACGAAAAAAAAGACAGTACTGCGTCGGATGTTTTCGGAATTTTTAGGAGAAAGTCCAGTGGCGGCGGTGCCGGGTTCGATCCGCTCATGCTGGCATGTACGAAGTTCTGGGTAGAGGGATTCTGTAGTCCGCTTCTTGTTTCACACAAGTCCGCGATATCGTCGCGAGTCGCAGGCTACTCGTGGCCCGCAGCAGGAGGTATTCCAGAGTCGTATAGTATGCCATCGATTAGATGCTGGGTGCAGTTGACCACCATATTTAATGTTGTTATTGGAATATAAATAAATCGCCACGTTCACCTGGCTGTGTTTGTAATTGGGCGTGTGTGAAATCATGTAAAGCTTTGGATGAATCCTAAAGTTTTTATTTAATTTTTCTATGACTCTTACCATTCTGAATTACTCTTTATTATTGATTAAAATGTTCATGAGTGCTTCGCGACGAAGACTGAATCACTTGTGTTTAGCATTTAACAAAGGCCTGATAATCGGATGCAATGCAGAAACCAAAAAACTTCAGAAAAACAACCAAACTCAATTTTCCTTTGTAAACATGAAAGGTGTAAAGAGTCTCAAGAAATAAATTGGGCACTATCCAGCACTGACTACTTATTAATATTAATGTATATATTTTTAGAGAGAGCAGCAGAAACCAAGTCCAAGGGAACGTCAGATCATCCAAGGCAGAGCTAGTGGTGCTTCTGGTTGCTGGGACTGTAATGTAACAGGTCTCGGGCCCCTGCACGATGCAAATACTGCTAACTGTCCTGGCGAATGTGTGGCAGAATATCCATAGTAAGCCTTAGACCCCATTCTTGGATTGGGCTCCTAGAACTCTACCCGTTCGACCCCAGGAATCTTGGTAGTTACAGGGTGGAGAAGGAGCTGGAGGGCCAACAGCATCCCGAAGGCGTCGTTTCCCGAACAATTCCACTCACATTCAATGCTGGAATTTAAAGAATTCAAAATGTCTTCCAAGCAAAGATCAGTCCCAGGCTCGCGGGTCTGTTTTGTTCTCTTGGTCATCATGATTCCACGATGACCTTTATCATAAAGTTGACGCTCTAAAACTGCCAAGTCTACTACCAAGACATTACTTGGCAGTTCTAGGTGTAATTTTAGTTGGAATGAAAAGTCGGAGTGAGGCCCATATACTCACCGACTTGAAGCTCGGCTAACCGGTCAAGGGGGCCTTCTGCCCCATGGGTAACCAAAACCAGTTGGTTGGGTAGTGTGTCAGAATTTGGACTAGCTAAGCTAGCGATGATTGTTTGAATAATCGGCCCTAGTTTGTCCTTTGAAATGACCTGACTTTCTCCAAACTAGAGGGTGTTAGTATAACTACAAGGCAATAATTAGTAATCTAGAATGACTGACAGCGTACTGAAGACACTATTAGTAATGAGAACGAGCAATAACATTGGAGGGTAACTTGCCTCCAATGGAAACGTAGAGCAGCTTTCGTTGTGCTCTGTGTAAACATATTCTTGTACAACATAGTGGCCCCTCCTAGAGACTCCAACGTTGAGCATAATCTCGGTATACAGAAATCGTTCGTACCGATAGTGCTTCTCTGGGATGGGTGGCCAAGCGCCCATGCTGCACACACAATCATCAGTTTGTTCTCATCCATCATCACTAGTGAGCACTAACGCATCGACATGATTACACTGCACCGCAGCATACCCCCACTCTGAGCATTCGCTATTGTTGCCTTCAGAACATTCAAAATCAATCGCTAAAAAATGTCTCTCTTTTCTATCCCACAGCTTTTGAATCCATTTCTTTTGGCCGGATCTGACCCGGATTTTTTGAGCGGAGAGCTCGGCGATAGGAAGGGTGCTGTAGATATGGTCGTACATATTACGATCGGGCAACCCTCGTAGTAGCATTTCAGTCTCAAAGGGAGTAACCCGATGCTGTAGGACAATTCCAGCATCTCAGTGATCACAGAAGAGTATCCGTAAAAGAACCAAGGTACCATGTGGTCTACCATTGGCAAAACTTCCCCGAATCTGTGAGATTCGCGTCAGTGGTGTATTATGGTTCTCGTCGTTGGTGGTAATAAAGCTAACCGTATTTTTATGTTTCCCAGGAAGCCTTTAATGTACATCGTGTGGGTGACGATATGACCACGCCCAGTTGAGGAATCAGTGCAAACATAGACAGGCCATTCATAGGAGAGGAATGCCTCAAAATCCTTGAAGAGGTCTCCCCAAGTAAAGTCATACCTTTGCGACGCGATTTATCGATCACTGTGACTTATTTGAGGTCGCAAGCAGGGGAAACAAAGCTTACCAGCGAATTCCAGTGACCTGGAAGTGGTCCAAATATGCCGCGTATACCTATTCTGCCAGTTAGATCTCAAACAGACAAGAGTTGTGGATGCGTGGCTGTTTTGCTCACTGATTTAAGATCCCAGTAGTCAGCTTTAGGGTTCACTGTTGGGACGGCTGGTGTTGGAGGCATGGGACGAACGTCAAACGGGTGAAGAGGACGAATCAAGTATGATTAAGTATCCCCGGTGCCACTGCGAAGATGCAACAATTGAAATTACTCCATAAGGCTAGATCAGAAGGCATGAAGTGGAATGGCTCGATTCGCATTCAAAGACAGGTTCGCATTCAAAGATGCAAACTGGGGGTCTGGGCCTGGGCTAATATATCTTATTGTATCCTGAATCGTTGCCGTGAATTGTTGCCGTGATATGAATCATCTCGCATAATAAGTGACAACGTCATGGAATACATCACACGATATTTGAATCACATACAGTTTTTTTAAAGAATCACTAGCTGCCCTCCGCCCTTCGGGTGGAAGGCGCACCAAGGTGGCTTCGCCACGCAAAGGTAGCCTTTGCAGGGGAAGGGGGGAGGGGGGGGCGGCCCTGCGGTGGCCTATGCAAGAGAGGTGGCCCAGCTCCCACCTTTGTAAGGGAGAGGTCACCCACCAGTCACCTTTGCAAGGAGTGGCTTAGTAACTAACTTTGAAACAGCTATTAACCTGGCAGCTTGTGAATCAAGTTTGTAAGGGTTTTACCAGAATATGAATTTGGCTCAATTTGCATTCACAGAATGAATCAAAGATGTGGACCCGGAGTCTGGGCTAATATATCTTACTGGATCATTGCCATGATATGAAGTATATCGCATAATAAGTGACAACGTCATTGAATACATCACACGACATTTGAATCACATACAGTCGCGAAACTCAAAGTCCGCTTTTTTGATTCAGAGAAAGAGAGAGAGAGATCAATTATAGTGCGGAAGGCGCCTGGACTCCGACCACCACCATAGCCTAGGCGCTTGAGAATTTCTCTTGTATTTCCCGTAGATACCTTCTCGTACACGTCCCTATACCTCATACCCCAGTCGACCCCGGTCCACAATGTCGGCCGGACAATCGACCAGCAGGACCAACGATCGCGCTACGCCTACCACCAAGACGACGCGGACCCTACTTTAGCACAAACAAGACTAGACTGCCAAGGAAGAATCAGGCAGAAAATTCCCACCAATACAGTAAAAGAAAAACCACCAGACACCGCCAAGGAGGCAGAGCCACTGATCGAGAAGAGACCTCCCACCAGCCGGCCCACCACCAGGGGTACAGCCACAGAGCCAGCAGTGCTCACGCCAGAGGAAACAAGAGGTCTGCCCTGACAGGAGATAGCGGCTATAGAAGGAGGGGGATACACAGGAATCCCCAGCCGCGGGGGTCCGGTCCACCCGCATCCACCCTATCACAGACGTACCTCGAAAACCAAGGTCGCTTACAACCACGCACAACAACAGATACTGCCAAGGCCAAACAGACAGAGTCAGTTAAGCCCAATAAGCCACAAGAACCAGTGGCTGAAAAAAAGAGGCACAGTTGGTCGCCCAGTGACACGTAGCGCAGAAGCCGAACCTCTATCGAGGAACGAGATAAAGAACCTACCTGATCAGGACATAACAAACGTGGAAGAGGGTAAGTCTTTTATCTTGAACCAGTTCTACTCACAATACCAGAAGAACCGTGGACCTTCGATGCACCATCCATATCCTTTCTCCAAATCACACAACTAAAAGGAGTCGCACAACCGGTGAACAGCGCAATACGGGCGGTTGCCTTTGTACTCTCCCAACTAAGCATAGGCCCACGAAGCAACGGCGATGATCGATAGAGCAGCAGCAACTGCCACAGCCAACCTAAGCCAAAGAGTGGCAGAAGCTGCTGCAACAGCGGTACAAGACATCAGGGCTACCTCCTCATCAGTCACCACTTCCGCAGCGGGACTAACGGAGACAACAATGCCTTACAAGGACGTGCTCACCAAAGCTGCATCCCAACCCGCCACACCCCTCTCAACCACTGTGCCATCAGCGGCATCAATGCTGGATGCTAGAGTCAGAGCTAGGGAAGGCATTAAATTATTCCAAATCCTTATAGATTCCCCAGACACAGGTACAACGCTCCTCGAAGGACTCACCAACACAGTCGTAGTCCAAAAGGAAAACGACATAATCCAGACCATGCCTGATCGCTCAAAGCACGCAATGACCAGTGCACGTCGTCTGAACAATGGTGGCATACTACTGGAAACGGAATCTGAAGAGGCATCACGCTGGCTCAACTCAGCCAAGAATCGCCTCTCATTCCTCGCTGATCTCACCCCAGAAGCCGGAATCAAGATAAGAGCGTTCCCACTAGTGATAAAGTTCATTCCATTGCACTTTGACCCCAAAAGAGCGGTAGACATATGTGACATTGTAGTAACTAACAAAATGTCGCCAGGTTCCATGATGTCAGCCCGATGGTTGAAGCCAGCACAACGTCGCGAACATAACCAGACATGCGGCCACACTTTAATCACATTCTACAGTTCAGAAGTGGCGAACAGGGTCCTGACAGAAGGTCTACTTATCTGTCAAAAGCGGGTCTATGTGGAAAACAGCAAAAAGGAACCAATTAGATGGCTCAAATATTGTGGATGGAATTACCTATCATACAAGTGCCTGCACATGACACATGTGGCACATGTGGCGACAGGCACAAGATGGCATCCTGCTCAACAAATCATAGCTATACTGTGTCTTGTTAAGAGTTAGATAAGTACCACAGTGTTGGAATAATTCGACAGGCATGTGTTGCTATGTCACATTAGTCACACTTTCTTTGTAATATCCCCATCTGTTTGCAATGAGCCACCATCCTTGCTCAGGCCAAACAGTTTAACCTGCGACCCTTGTTCAGTGCACCTTGGAGATTTCAACACACAGCACTTCAGTGCAATAGAGGAAGTTGGCTGTGTAGCAGTTATGCACAGTAGCTAGATACAGAAGAACTTAGTGAACAGGCGGTTCACTAATATGTATTACTACTATACCTAGATACAGAAGAACTGCAATACAATTAGCATCTTTGTATCTAGGCGTGCAAAAGGGAATATGCACCTCAGTGAACGGGCGGTTCACTGAGGAGCTGCTTTCTAGTCATTCAATATATATACGGTCCCGGTCAAACATGACCGGGACATCCATTCCTTAGTGCATTCAGTGCTTACTCATCTTAGCTCCAACACCCCCCTTTAAGCAGAACACATTCTGACTATTGCGTTCAGGTATAGCACCTTGTGCTGAGGGAGGGCCTTCGTAAACATGTCTGCTGCCATTTCATCCGTCGGTATGTAGTCGACGTGAATCAGTTTCTCGCATACAGCTTGGCATATAAAATGGTAGCGGATGTCAATGTGTTTTGTCTGGGGATGGTACTTGTCGTTCTTGGTAATGGAGATGGTGGAGACACTGTCAAGGTGGATGGTGACAGGTTTTCTGAGTGGTCGAGCAATTTCCACAATGAACATTCAGATCCAGAGCGCTTCCTTCACAGTGTGAGTTGCAGCAATATACTCAGCTTTGGTAGTTGATAGCACAACAATAGGTTGCTTTTTTGAGCTCCAGGAAACAGCTCCTCCATCAATCATGAACATGTATCTGGACACCAAGTGTCTATGTTCCTGTGAGGCCCAGTCCACATCTGAGAATGCTTTGAGTCCCTTCCGCGTTCCTCCAATGACAAGACAGGTATCTTTCATTCCCTTAAGGTAGCGAAAAACTCTCTCAACCGCTTCCCAGTGCGCTCTCCCTGGGTTTTGCATGAATTGTGCCAGGAAAAAGATGGTGAAAGCGATGTCCGGGCATGTGCCTAGCGCTGTATACGTGAGGGATCCAATAGCCTCTCTGTAGGGCACATTTCGCATCTCATCAAACTGGCGAGGGGTGGAAGGGGATTGGGATAGTGACAGTTTGTGGTGGGGGTCAAGTGGTGTGCTGAGCAGGTTAGCATCCTGTAAATTAAATCTCTCAAGTATTTTCTCAATATACGCACGTTGAGAGAATGAGATTGTGCACATCTCACGGTTCTGCTTCACCTCTATTCCCAATAGCCAGCTCAGATCCCCAAGATCCTTAATTTTGAGGATGGTGCGCAATTCATCCTTGAATGTACAGATCACGACCTTGGAGTTGCTGGCCATGGTGAGGTCATCGACGTCTATGGCAATGATGAGAGCATCCTGGCCAGCATATCTGTGGAATATGGCGTGTTCGACTTCGCAACGTGTGAATCCAAACCTGTACATAATGCTGCACAGCATATTGTACCATTCCCTTCCCGACTGTTTAAGGCCGTAGATCGCGCGGTTGAGGCGGCAAACATGACGTTCCTGTCCAGGAGCTTCATAGCCTTTGGCCTGGCGCATGTAGACCGTCTCAGTAATTGGGGCATTGAGGTATGCACCATTGATGTCAGTCTGCTCAAGTTCCCAGTTGTTCCTGACTGCTATGGCAGCAATGATATGGATGGTGGAAAGTTTGGCAGTAGGAGAAAACATCTCATTGTAGTCTATCCCTTCTGTTTGGGAAAAGCCTTGCACAATGAGTCTGGTCTTGTGGGCTATAACGTTACCATTTGCATCGTGTTTGTAGCAGAAAATGAGCCTGCTACCAACAATGTTGGCACCATCTAGGGGTTCTACGAGGTCCCACGTACGTAGCATTGCATGCTGGTCCAGCTCCCGCTAGATAGATGCATCCCATGCTGGCCAGTCCTCATGTGAATGTGCATCATCCAGGCTAACTGGGTCGACTCCCACGCTCTGGGTAGCCGCCGCCATCGCGTGTTCTAGCGAGCGGTGCCTCGGACACCGGTCTCAAAAATTTGCAACCGGGTCAACAGGCAGCTATTGGCCCAAGCGAGAGCAAGCCGTTGAGGAGGAGTGCACATATATGCCTCTAACAAGAATGGCCTGCCGCTGACCCAGTAGCAAGACCACCATCTAGTGATGAAGCTAGCGCACAAATTAGTATGCTAGTAGAAGAAATAAGTCCAGACAGTGATGAATTGGCAATTAGTGTGATACTATTTTCAAATAACAAATTTACAGGTGAAAAATTCAGTCTACCAGTCAATGCCGACGAAGCCTTAGATAGTCCAATATGGAAGAGATCCATGGACGATGAATACAACACTTTAATTGAAAAACAAACATGGGATCTTGTCAAACCACCCACTGGTGCTAACATTGTTGGCAGTAGGTGGACATTCATTCAAAAAAGAGACTCACAAGGGAAAATCTATAAAGCTAAGTCACACCTCATAGCTCAAGGATTCACACAAAGTTTTGGTGTTGACTATGATGAGACTTATGCCCCTGTTGTCCGTCTATCATCCTTGCGAACCATATGCACAATCGCAGCCAGGAATGACTGGCCTATCCATCAAATGGATGTCGATAATGCTTATATAAACGTGCCATTGAAAGAGCCTATCTATATGAAGCAACCACGCAGATACGAGCACGGAACCCAAGATCATGTACTCAAACTCAAAAGAGCCATGTACGGACTCA
>QLPI01000295.1:0-16277 GCA_003314275.1 Chroogomphus rutilus
CGCTGTTACTATCCCAAAACGGGTCAAATAATTGTCACAAGGAATGTAATTTTCATTGAATCGAAGGACAACTACCCACGGACATACCGACCAGGGGTACAAGTAGGAGAGGTTGAAGAAAGTGAATACGATAACGAGATGCTAGAGAAATTGAGGATTGAGCCCCTTCCATCAAAAGGGGGAGGTGATGAAACAGCAGGGAATGAAGAAAATGATGCACAACATGATGGTTCGAGTCACATACACAACATGGGTGCTCCCCTACGCAGATCAAAGCATATCCCCAAACCATCAGCCGCAGGTGTGGCAATGAAAGGGATTACACGCGAAACACTACTTGAGAAAGCGAAAAGAGAAATAAGGGAGAAGCAGACCAACCAATATAATAACGACACAGCACATGTTCTTGAAGAAAAGGCGATGGTTATGACAGACAATGAAGTTGACAATCTGCTAGCCGTATCAGGAGATGACCCAAGAAACTACAGAGAAGCCACGCGTGCGTATGATGCTGCTGATTGGGAATCCAGCTACGATGACGAACTAATGTTGATGCGACGACATGGAGTTTGGAGCCTTGTACCACGTTCTTCAGTCCCAGTAGGTCGACAAATCCTTGGATGCCAAACTGTGTTCTTATGCAAACGTGATGAAAAAAATGAAATCGCTCATAGGAAAACCAGGATTGTTGCAAAGGGATACTCACAGGTAGAAGGTATAGACTATACAGACACTTTTGCCCCTGTTGCTCGTCTCGAATCTGTGCGAACAGTCCTAGGACTTGCAGCATCCCTGGACTGGGAAATTAACCAGTTCGATGTTAAAACTGCCTTTCTACATGGAGATCTTACTGAAGAAATATTCATGGAACAGCCTGAAGGACGAAAAGAAGTAGGGAAAGAAGACTGGGTGTGTAAGCTGCACAAATCCCTATATGGCCTACGTCAAGCAGGCCACTGCTGGTACACCCACCTCTACACAGAAATGCATCGTGCTGGGTTTACTCGAGTTGACGTTGACCACAGTGTTTTTGTCAAGCAAAGTGACAAGGGTAGCCTAATGGTTACAGTACATGTTGATGACATGGCGGCTGCAGCTACAGACTTGAATACGCTCACTCTAATGATCGCGGACCTTCACAAGATCATAGATGTTGTTGATATGGGTCCGATAAGGTGGTTCCTTGGCATGAATGTCACAAGGGATCGAAAGGCCAGGACTATCTCATTATCACAAACAGCCTATATTGACACCATACTATGACATTTTGGCATGGAAGACTCTTTTGGAATATCTACACCACTGGACCCTAATGTCATTCTCACAAAATCCATGTCACCATCCTCAGATAAAGACAAAGAACGAATGCAAAAAATTCCTTATCTAGCCGGTGTCGGCTCACTCATGTACGCATCGATGGTGACATGGCCTGACATCACTTTTGCCACAAACAAATTAAGCCAATTTAATTGCAACCCTGGCTTTCCCCACTGGACTGCACTGCAATGAGTACTACGATACTTGAAACAGACCAGGGACTATGCACTCACCCTGGGTGGCACATCCAGGCCTACACTCATTGGATACACAGACTCAGACTACGCAGGTTGTACAGACACACGGCGCTCCACATCTGGATACATCTATAAACTTGGTCAAGGAGCCGTTTCATGGAGCTCCAAACGCCAGGCCATTGTGACAACATCCAGTTGCAAAGCGGAATATGTGGCCAGCTGTCATGCAACAAAGGAGGCCATGTGGCTGCGAAGGCTACTCGAAACCCTTGGCCATGCTCAAGGTACTACTACCATCAACAGTGACAACATGGGATCCATTGCTCTTACGAAGGATCCTGGATTCCATGCTCGCTCCAAACACATTGATGTGCAATACCACTACACTCGCGAACAAGTTGATGCAAAGGATGTGTCGTTCAAGTATCTCCCTACTGCTGACATGCCTGCTGACATCATGACAAAGGCCTTGCACCACCCGAAACATGAAAAGTTCACGACTATGCTTGGTCTTAGGACACCCACTCGGTCTCAGGATATGAATCCACTACAATAACTGCCTGTTATTGTAGTGCGGGGGAGTGTTGGAATATGGTATTACCATATCCATTGTTCTTATTCCATTGTTCTCATTCTTATTGTTCTTATTGTTTTCCGTTCCACTCTTTGTTCCACATTCCATTAGTATAAAGCTAGAAACATTTCTTAGACTTCCCTCAGTCGCGTTCCCATTTACACGACTGAGGTAAGACTTACACTCTACATGCGTTACAGTTCGTCTCAGGATATGAATCCACTACAATAACTGCCCGTTATTGTAGTGCGGGGGAGTGTTGGAATATGGTATTACCATATCCTTTGTTCTTTTTATTATTGTTCTTATTCCATTGTTCTCATTCTTATTGTTCTTATTGTTTTCCGTTCCACTCTTGTTCCACATTCCATTAGTATAAAGCTAGAATCATTTCTTAGACTTCCCTCAGTCACATTCCCATTTACACGACTGAGGTAAGACTTACACTCTACATGCATTACAGTTCATTTACTTACTTACTATTGTATTGTAGTCACATGCATAGGTAGAGTGAAATACAGTCATGTACCTGAAATTACTCCTGGACTTACCAAGGGCAGCACTCCAGACATAGTTAGAAGCAAAACTGTCTGGATCATAAATTTCCTCGAAACCAAACAATTTAGGGTACTCACATATCTGTTATTTCCTGGACAAAGACTTGATTAGATGACATTTTGCATGTGAAGGTTGAGAAAGACTGGATTGTGCATTGCATTTAGAGGTTGAAAGGCAAGGATAGAATGTATGAGCTTTATAAGATTCATGGTTGGGCGACTGAGTACAACCAACCAAGGTAGTATTTCTGGCACAGCCTCACTTGATGATTGATGAGGTGTAGAGTCAGCAAAGCAATAGAAGTCATTTATCGATCATGATAACAAGTACTTGAAATAGCCTGATAGCGATCAGAGCCACTTTATGATTGATGGGCTGTAGAGGCAGCAAAGAAATAGAAGTCTTTATCAATCATGATAACAAGTACTTAAAATAGCCTGATTGTCAAGCTTCGGGTACTGACGGACTTCGGTACTGCCAAGGGGTGTTGTCGAAGGATCGGGCGGACTATGGCCAAGTCCTGCAGGCCAAGAGTAGTGGCGTTGGCTTCAACATACTCGTGCGTTGCACCCTACTTGCCATGCGTGCCACTGGTTTTGCAACAGGCAGGTACTCGGGAGGATGCTGGTGCTGCTGGCCCGAGTTGAGGACTTTACAGAGGGGAAGAAGGTAGAAGGGCCTAAGCCTAGTCGATACCCAGAATGAGGAAATATGTACATGCATGCCCTACTTATATAGGTTAAGAAGTGACATGTGGAATAAGGAATGTGGAACAACAAGGTATGCAGGGCATGCGGTTTTTGTCCGCAATGAGTAAATTTAGAATGAAGGAATGTAAACGGGCATAGAACAATAAAGGATAGGATAATAGGAACATGGCCGAGGGTAGAACAATAGGAAGTGCCCGATTATAAAATAAGGGCTGTACCTGAGGATAACACAAGGGCAGGAAGTCGCAAGGTGAGGTGGACCGAAGGGTGAGGACAAGGAGTGTGGATGGTGGATGTACCGAGCCGAGGCTGGTGTACCAAGTGTTATGCATGCGGCATGGGCACTTGGTCGTGGATATAGAATGGTTGCTTGGTCGGCATTGCTGAGTGGATGGTTCTCGGTACGTGTACTTGACACTGATAGCGATCAGCAAATTTTCTGCATCATTTTCGAACTCTGATTTTATGGAACAAGAGACATACTGCTAGAGGGATTCAAAATTTGATTCCCTCAACGTGTATTGACTCCCCACCCTAACTCCCACACAAAATTAGCACACCAGACATTTCCAGAAACTCAAACCGTTTGTTGCCAACAAACCGGTGATGCTCAATTTGTAGTCATGGCCATATACCTATGTTCACTAAATACTTCAATTCACCTCATCCTAGTAATTCTAGATGGCTCTCTGATGGAGTGAGCAAGAGGAGCCCTTGGGGTCTTGATATCATCATGATGTATTTATTGGCCAGAAAATTTCGCTGTCAATTGGTCATGATGTTCACCGTTTGTTATTCTCAAGGCACAGAAATCTGTCCTGTAGATCTTTTGTATATCAGACTCACTCATACTAAGGGTGGCCAGGAGAGCTGAAAGTTGTGTATATCATGTCTGCTTTCTCATGTATTCTAAACAGAGAATACATACACAGCGATGAGCTGCTTATATAGGAAATGAGAATGGGGATTGAAGGCCATAAGTATGAAACACGGTAGCATAATGCATGTAAACCAAAAATAGGAGAGACATCGGGGATGGGTATGTATGCCTGTGCATAGACCAAGGAATACTGAAGCAGAGAAAAATTAACATAAAGGAATAAAACAAAGCAAACATAAATGAAGTGAAGTGAAACAGGAAAGGGGATGATATGAACCAAATGTACTGAACCAAGACCAAATTGTTGGGGATTATGGAATGCTCCCTAGGATTTCTAGTCATTTCACAAACTGAATCAGCTTGCAGAATCCAAATCTCTCCAGGAACATTACACTTAAAATCAGTCATAATTTGACAACCAAAAAAATATTATAATGTTTTGGCTAGCCAATTAAGAGTGAATTACCTCCAGCAATTAACTCTTAATTACCAAATGGTTTAAGCCTATGGAAACCCTTAAAAACATCAATATTTTCACCTATCAATACATGAACCCACAATGTACAATAACATTGGTGTCAATTATCTAATACAAGAAAATGACACCAAACTCCTGGCTCAAGCTCTCAGTCCACAATGTACAACAAATTCCTGGGCTTATATAATAAATATTACATAAAAGGTCAGCCCAGAAGCATGACTTACATAATATTAATATTTCATGACCTGACCAGTAGGGAATGGCATGGGTTGGGCCAACCCACATGGGTCACTGGGTTGGGTGTCCTTGGGTGTGGGTGCTGGTCAAGCCGAGAGCACCTGCAACCCAGCCCAACCTGCAGTGTCATGTGTGTGCATACAACATGCACGTGCACATGTATGACACACTGTACATGCATGCACTGCACGTGCCTGTCAAGCTTTGGGTACTGATGGACTTTGGGACTGCCAAAGGGTCGGGCGGACAATGGCCAAGTCCTGCAGGCCAAGAGTAGTGGCGTTGGCTTCAGCGTACTCGTGCATTGTGCCCTACTTGCCATGCGTGCCACCAATTTGCAACAGACAGATACTCGGGAGGATGCTGGTGATGCCAGCCCAAGTCGAGGACTTAACAGAGAGGAAGAAGGTAGAAGGGCCTAAGCCTAGTCGATACCCAGAATGAGGAAATATGTACATGCATGTCCTACTTATATAGGTTAAGAAGCGACATGTGGAATAAGGAATGTGAGACAACAAGGTATGCAGAGCATGTGGTTATTGTCCACAATGAGTATAATTAGAACGAAGGAATGTAAAATGGGGATAGAATAATAGAGGATAGGATAATAGAAATGTGGCCAAGGATAGGACAATAGGAAGTGACTGACTATAAAACAATGGCTGTGACCGAAGGACAGGAAGTCCCAAGGCGAGACAGACTGAGGGGTGAGGAGTAGGCATGTGGGTGGTGGATGTGCTGAGATGAGACCGGCATACCAAGTGATATGCATGCGGCATGGACACTTGGACGTGGACATGGGATGACTGCTCGGTCGGCACTTCCAAAATAATGGGTCTCGGTACGTGTACTTGACAGTGCCATACTGTATATGCTGCATGTGCCATATGTGCCATATATGCTACATGTGCCATATGTGCTGTACGTGCACGTGCCACATGCATGTGGGTACAGCAGGCACCTGACACCCATCAACCCATGGGAAAAAACCCATAGGTTGACAGTTCAGGTTTCCCATGGGTTGGGTGCAGGTCACCCACATTTGACCTGTGGGTGACCCGTGCTGTTCCCTACTGACCAGTCATGAGAGTACCAGTCATAAAAATATGACTTTTCTTTTATTGTCAGTGATTAAAAGGGTGACACAGGGACCTCTACTAGCTTTCAAGGCCTTCCTTTCCTTGCCATATACTTCTACTAGTTTCAGGAAGGTATTGCCTTATTGGGGGGTTATATATCAGCTTAGAATTAGTATATACAGTACAGGACAAGCAAACTCAACAAAAATTTTCGACCCAATTTTTTGGCAAAATCAGCTCATTGAAATTGATAATAGACCATTAAATGAAGTATCTAACATCAAAATAAAGTCAATGTAATGAGCCAATTTTTTTTCTAGAATTATTTTTATTTTGGACATGTCAAAATTTTGGCCACACCCCAAAAAAAAACCAAAAAATATCAAAAAAAATGTGCAATGAATAGCTATGATTGAGTAGTGTATGATTCTGGTAAAAGTGTAAAAAAAAAAGAAAAAAAAAACTATATACCATATTCATAAACAACTAAATACAAATATGGAACAATCATTACCTGGCCTTGAGACGCTGTATAATGCCCGCTGGCTGCTGTCCAAAATGCAAACAAAATATTACTGGACTATGAAATCAGAATAAGGATCAGGTTACTGAAGGAGATAAACATATAGAGCATCCAACAACACCTACAGATTATGAATCTGACAGGGAATTGCCAACTTCTGTAAGCATTTTTTACAACTGTGCCATGGGTGGAATGAATTTTGGTTTAGAGGGAGAGGAGACTGAGAGTGAAGGAGCCTCTGAAGCACACAATTATGAATATGAGGACTCAGAAGAGGATCCAGATTCAGAATGGGATAAGGATGATCTTCAAGAAAGGCTCTTTGATTTTGCTGTTAACCAGGGAGATGACTTAAAGGATGAAGATTGGGTGCCACCTCAGTTGAGGAAAAAAAAGCAGCAAGAAGGCAATGGTATGTTCACATTGAACCCTGATTGTAAATTAAAAATTACAATAAAAGGTCAGGTCAGCCAAATAAGTAGGGAATGGCACGGGTCACCCACGGGTCAAATGTGGGTGACCCGCACCCGACCCATGGGAAACCCAAACCCGTCAACCCATGGGTTTTTTCCCATGGGTCGACGGGTCTCGGGTGCGCGCCGCACCCGCACGCAATACATCGCGTACATGGCGGCACGTATGTCGCATTTGTCATGGCACATGCGCATACGTCGCGTACGTGGTGGCGCGTACGTCGCATTCGTCACAGCGCATGCGCATACGTGGTGTACGTGGTGTACGTGGTGGCGCATGTGCGTACAGGCGTCGCGTACGTTGCGGCGCATACGTCGCGTTCATCACAGCGCATGCACATACGTCGTGTATGTCGCGTTTGTCATGGCGCATGCGCATACGTCACGTACATTGCATATGTGGCGGTGCGTGCATGTAACGGGTGTTGCGTACGTCACGGCACGTGTGCATACGTCGTGTATGTCGCGTTCATCACGGCGCGTGTACATACGTCGTGTACGTCGCATTCGTCATGGTGCATGCGCATACGTTGCATACGTTGCATATGTGGCGGCGCGTGCATGTAACGGGTGTTGCGTACGTCACGGCGCATGTGCATACGTCGTGTACATCGCGTTTGTGGCATCACGTGCGTGTACGGGGCGTCCATCGCGTTCGGGGCATCGCGTTCGTGTCGGCATGTGCACGTATGCGTTTGTCGCATTCGTGTCGGAGTTAATGCCCTGGGTTGGGCCCGGGTCACAGGTGCTCACAGCTTGACCCGCACCCACACCCAAGGACACCCGACCCGGTGACCCGTGCGGGTTGGCCTGACCCGTGCATTTCCCTACAAATAAGTACAAGAAGGGCCCAGATGTCATCAGCAAGTCCAGTCGCACACAATGTCGATATAAGAAAGCAACTGCAAATCAGAAATCCCTTGATGCATTTGGGTTTTTATCTATGCCTGGACCTAGCCACCAACAATGATCCCCTTCGATTGAAATTGTCAAAGTGCTATCCAAGCCTGAGTTGAGGCTGCTATATTTGGATACAAATTTACCTAAAGAGGTGCAACATGACATCAATGCTGACATTACCAATACCCAAATCTGACAAGAAAGTGTTGAGGTCAGAATTCCACCTGCCGATGAACAGGATTCAGAATTGGGCCTATATACACCAGCTAATTTAGAAGATGATATTGATGAGGCTGTTGCAGGTGGACTGGAGATTAACTCATGGGAGTTTTTGCAAGATCAAATCAAGAAAGACCTAACAAAAAAGCACCAGATGCTCACCCTATCTGATACCAATAAACTACTGGGTCTCAGAAATTTGTAACATTACGGATTAAAGGATAGGGAATAATGGAGGCAAGTAAACAAATTGCTCAACAATGGCATGAAGGAGCTGGAACTCACTTTGCTCGAAAAATTCATGTTCTTGCTTGGCACTATCAAATATTTGAATGGCTTCCTGAAGAAAAGTGTGGTGGCATTCATATAAGGTCACTTCTTTCTGATGAGTGGCTACAGATTTTGGCACGGCAATGGCTTTCTTCCCAAACTGCTGGGCAGGTCACTCCAAAAGCATTTCAAGACACTCTTAATACAGTAATTCTTCCTAGCCTCTCAATCACTCCAAAAAATACAATTGGTCTTCGTACTTCACGTTGTTGGTTAATTAAGCTAGGGTGGCACCACAAGGCTCTTAAAAAAGGGGTTTATATGGATGGCCATGAATGCAATGATGTGGTTGAGTACCGCAAGAACATATTTTTGCCACTGATGGAGAAGTACCAGAAAATAATGGCCAAGTAGGTCCAGGATGATAAAAGAAATTTTACAATAATTCCTCCAACATTACAGGATAGTGAGAAAGAAATCATTCGTAACCTTCAAGATGAGTCTTGTTTCCATGCAAATGAATACAAGTCATCAGCTTGGTATGGTTTACCATAATTATATGAAATGGATTTTTACAACTCATATAAATCAATATTTTCAGGCTTAAGCTAGGCCAGACAGTTCTGCAAAAAAAAAGGAAGAGGCTGACTTATACATGTATCAGAATATATCAATCCTGAAACTGGTCGCCTTGTCTACACTGATAAGGAAGGCAAAATTCTTGATGAAGCACGCATAATTATATACCCTGGATCAAATGGTGATGCATGGTGGGATGCAGAACAACTATTGGCCCAGATTTTGCATGCAATTGCTGTTTTTGAAAAGCAGTTTCCTGGGTGCATTGCATTATTTGTTTATGATCAGTCTTCTGCTCATGGATCTCTTGCCCCAGATGCTCTCAAAGCCTTTGAGATGAATAAATCTGATGGAGGCAAGCAACGCAAACAGAAAGATACCATAATTCCCCAATCTAATCCAAACCCTTTATTCCAAGGCCAGGTACAAAAAATGAGCACAGTGAATGGGGAACCAAAGGGACTCAAAACAGTTCTTGAAGAAAGGGGTTTCAATGTTCAAGGCAAAAAAGCAAAGTGCAAACTTGTTTGCCCAGCTGACAACACAAACTGCTGCATGGCTTGCATCCTCAGTAACCAAGATGATTTTGCAAATCAAATTTCTCAGCTGGAGGCACTTATTCACAATGCAGGGCATGAATGTATCTTCTTGCCTAAATTTCATTGTGAGATGAACCCTATTGAAATGGCAAGTATTTATTTTATTACTTTCTTGCATTATTTTATGAAACTAAAATATGACAATAGTACTGGGGATGGGCAAAATTCTGTTATAGAGAAATTCCAAAGAAGACATTTGAGGATGCAAAGACAGTGGCAAAAGAATACCTTGATGCATGCCCAGCTGATGTGATATGGTGGTTTATAAATCATTCTTGGCGATTTATGGCTGCATATCGCAAGGGACTTACTGGGAATGCAGCTGCTTGGGCTGTTAGAAAGCAAACCAAGCATCGCGTAGTTACTCCCAGATGGAGACCGTTCTGGAAGGGCCTGAACGCTAGACTGACGGTGGTGTCTGGCGCCTGCGGTCCCAACTGAGGACCCTCTAGCGCAGTGAACTGGGGAGAGATACTTGATTGGGGAGGATTCGTTCTTCGTTGAGGCGCTATCCGGTGGTCACTAGCATTAGTGGCACAACAATTGGGCGTACTCCGTAGACGTGGGTGCGATTGGCGGCCATGCACTTGTCAATGATCTTTGTCTTCCCATTCTGTCTTTTGCTTCCTGTGCTCTTGATCTTTTGCCTATTATTGTGTTCTGCCTGCTTGTTTCTGCACTGTGCCATATGTTGTGTGGTGTTTTGTATTCATCGTTCCCTTTGACTGCGCTGCAATCTATCGATTTGGGCTTTGTATTCAATTTTATTTTTTGGAGGCATCTTCAAGACAAATAATACCTGTTTTGCTTGCTGTTTCCAATACAAAGCCTGATGCCTCTTTTGGTATGAAACCAACATCTGCGAGAATTCCTGCCTCTCTAAAAACGAAGTACGTCCTCCGCCCCCTACATCGCGACCGCCGACCGCACCATCGTACTCATTAGACCACCTCACTTCTACCTCCATGAAAGTTGTGAATACCGATAATACTATCTGCATCGTCTGCGCTCCCCCCTCAACTCATGTACGGATAGCCAACCAAGTCAGAGAAAATATCAGCAAGTAAGGCCACTGTAGTTAAATTACAGTCTACCCGGACAATTAGATAACGCATTCGGATATAATCTTTTAATCTTTTTTCTGCAATAACATCAACAATGTCCAGCTATCTCTGATTGTCAAAAATGTAGACAGAGCGAGATGAAGGAGGCAAATTCATTCATGATGATAAATATGTCAAGGAGGACATGGTGGGGAGGTCTGTGATAGCAATCAATCAGACATTAACAATATTATATTTTCTCAAGAGAAAGCGACTCTGATGAGTGCTTTGAGAGGAAGATGAGTGGAGAAATTGACTCCTGACATTCTCCTATGATTCTGTGTCCTCCTAACACACGTCATAGCCTTCTCGAACCCAGGGTTATAATATACGCATGAAAGACAAGGAGTTGTTTACTTTTCCGTCGGAGAATGTGCTATTGTATGGCAAGAAGCGCCGATGGCAAACCCGGAGACTTTGGCCTTGCTGGTACCTTTTGTATACATATACATTCAGACTAGGCATCACCAGCCGCGTCCCCGGATCTCTGATGCCCGGTGCCCGGTAGTTGGCCGCAGTGTTTTGTTGTGGTTGTGGCGTTACGTCACCCGCGTTTATTAGCGTTTCATCGCGTTTATCGCGTTTTTTTTCTAGTCATTTCTCTGCATGGCACTTTATCATTGTGTATGTCAATTCATGTAATTATCGCTATCCCCTGTAAATTAATGGCCCCCAAGAATATTCAAGTCCTAAGGTTTTCTCTATGTTATATTCTGGGTGTATTGCAGTGGTCTATATTATTTTAGTGTAGTTACTTGATTTTTTTATCATACATGATAACAAGTACTTGAAATAACCTGACAGCAAACAGCAAATGTTCTGCATCGTTTTGGAGCTGCAATTTCCAACCTCACAGCCTTCTTCGGGAACAGACTATTAGAGGAATTCTAAATTGGATTGCCTCAACGTGTATCGACTCCTCACCCTAACCTCCCCGTGGCACATCAGATGTTGCGAGAAGTTTGAACCGTTTGTTACCAACAAAGCAGTGACACTCATTTCGTAGCCATGGCCGTATATACACCTGTGTTCACTGGTCACTTCAACTCACCTTGCCCTGGTAATTTTCGATGGAACGATTTTCTAGAACTTATGGTGAGCGAACATTAGCACAATTAGCACAAAACTTACATTTCCCTAGTTAACTTATTTCTTGAAACCACGCTAAACACTGATGAATTAGATATTTTCTCTTGCACAACGTGAGCTCCCAAATGAAAAGGAACAAAATCTACATTGTATTCAAATCCTCCATGACCGCATTATATCAGAGCGTTCTATGGCAGAATATACGAGAAAGAAGGCATGCGAGAAACGATATACATGACTTTTGGCTCTCCTGTCAGTCTTAGGATAAGTGAATCTAGTATACGAAAGACATACCAGGCACCAGAACTGAAAACAAAGAAAATAATGCTACCCAGATTGTCATGCTCCAGGAGGAATGCTTTCCAACTCTCCCAAACCCCCGCCGGCCCATGGATCTTTATCGAGGTCAATAATGTATTGGAAGCAGGGAGATCCTGGAGCTCTATTTTTGTTCCATCAGGGAATTCTAGTTTCAATTGACTCGGTGAGGCTCCGGTCACCGAATTCATCCATGGCATCATGCATCCGTCGTGTAGCTGCATGGAAGCTGCCCACAGGACGGGAAGAGGAATGAGTTCTGCGATTGGGATGTGAATGCTTCTCTTGGAGGTCCATATTTATTCGACAGATGAAAATGGCAGACAAACTATATGAAGTATCAGTAAACGGACCCTAGTATTTGTATGGCAAGTATCTGACATTTTTTGTACTGGAGTAAGAATATTAGCAATAGTAGGTTATTGACATTTGATTAATTTGTTATTACACCAGTTATATTGAGGGATGTATTTGCTCTTAAGGTCTATCATAATCATTACTTAACCAACAAAAATAAAAAGCCATCAGGGAATACCTTGTGTAGGATGGCATTTGTTAGTGTTGACGTAAGCTGCAGTCTGGAAAATAATGTCATGAACCAGATACCCGTATCGTAGCACACCTGTATAATAATTAGCCTCGATAAACTATAACACTGGGGTACCTACTTTGCTCAACCAATACCTGAGTCAATGACTGTGCTGTGTTGACAAGGATGAGCAATACATTGTGAATAGTGGACGCTAGAGAATGAATAAGCAGTAAAACAGACGTGAATCAAGGGAAGCCTCACTTCTGAAATGATGTGGAGGAATACAACCAACATAACTCACAATACGAGCTTTTTCATATCCATATCAGTTGGTGCACGTTGCTATTGTTGCAGTGCAGCACAATTTTCTTGGTCATGACAAAGTGATAACATGTAATACATATCACCATACACCCGACACTGCCAATCAACGAAGACCAAGGACCAAAACAGTGGTTTACTTAAGCTTGGAAACTGCATATGCCCGTGCCATCAACAGCCCTGCTAAATTAGATAGATAAAATGTTGAGTGGGAAATCAGAGCCGTTGTTAGCTTGGATTCCTGTAAGGGGAAAACAGTAATCACCGAGGTTGATGACATCTTGTCCTCGGTATCCTGGGCCTTTTTGAGGACTGGCTTGGCTCGGCGACAGGCCTCGCAAAGGTGGACGTTGCAAGTTAGTTCGGACTTGGTTAGGCCTTCTCTTCGGTTACGTGAGACGGGAAGTTTCGAAGCATGACGGGTAACTCGTTCAGGTGATTCTTCAGCGATAGTGTGTTGACATTCCTCGAGAACTTTCGACTTGTCATGTTGCAAAAGTCACATGATCAAACTGGCCAAGTTTGAAAACGCCGAACACCTCTCTGCCTTTAGAAGAAAACCTACATGAGTAACGCGTACCTGAACACGTCCACATCATAACCGCAAGTCCACTGACTGCACAGTCAAGGTTATTGTCCAAGACCACCCTCCATACATTGTTTCGAGACACTCTCCACATTTACCATAGTACTTGCGACATTTGAGGTGAGATGGTCCTATTCGTGGTCCATTTATGACCTCACTCATATGTATTTAAATCAATTGCTGTTGAGATATTTTATACAGAATCTGTTGTTTACAACAACTAAGATCACTGTTCAGATTACAATAACAAATAGGTGAGTTCTTTAGTATAAATTACAGTAATTGCAGTATAAACAAAGATCAAAAAATAATTAGTCGACACAATGATAAATATGTTTAGGATATCATCCTGATTTAGCAGTTAATGCTATCATGCCGCTCCTTTTACCTTATATATGAACGGACATCAACTCTCAAATCTATCTCTACCCTTCGTCAACCACATCTGCAAAGAAAAATTTAATCATTACACAGAACTGTAACAACCCACCAGAACTGAAAACAAAGAAAATAATGCTTACCCCAATTATATCATGCTCCAGGAGCTGTGTTCTCCAAATCTCACAAACTCCTGCCGGCCCATGGATATTCATCGAGGTCAATCCGATCTGTATTCGATGCGGGGAAATCCTGGAGCTCGATTTCGTTGGATGGGGAAATTCTAGTTTCAATTGACTCGGTGAGGTTCCGGTCACCGAATTCATCCATAATGGCATTGTGGATCCGTCGTGTAGCTGCATGGAAGCTGCCCACAGGACGTGACGAAGAGTGGGTGCTACCATTGGGATGTGAATGCTTCTCTTGGAGGTCCAGATGAATTCGACAGATGATAATGACAGACAGGCTATATGAAGTATCAGTAAAGGCACGTATTAGTATGGCAAGTATCTGACGCGTTTTGTAGTTGAGTAAGAATATTGGAAATAGTAGGCTATTGACAATTGATTAATTTGTTATTACACCAGTTATATCCAGTAAAGTATTTACTCTTAAGGTCTGTCACAATCATTGCTTAGCCAGCGATACGTAAGAGGTCATCAGGGAATACCTTGTGTAAGATGGTACTTGTTAGTGATATCGTAAGCACAAATCTAAATTTGGATTAGATGCAGTTTGGAAAATAGATTCGTGAACCAGATACCCGTATCGTAGCACACCTTTATAATGATTAGTCTCGATAAACTTCAACCCTGGGGTACCTACTTTGCTCAACCAATACCTGAGTCAATGACTGTGGGTGGAATGCTCTGAACTTTCTCAACTCTATCAAGTTTTCCAGGGAATTGGAAAGGATGACTGCGAGGACTGCTGTGTCGAAAAGGATGAGCGATACATCCTGAATAGTTACCACTAAAGAATGCATGAGCAGTAAAACCGAAGTGAATCGAAGGGAAACCTCACCTCTGAAATTTTGTGAATAAATATGTGAAGGAATAAAACCACACATAACTCACAAGGCAAGCTGATTTCTAACCAGATCAGTTGGTGTACAGCTGTCTAATATTGTTTGAAACTATGCAATGCCGTACGAAATTTACTGGTCATGACAAAGTGAGAGCATATAATACATACCCCTAGACACCCAAGATCCACAACAGACAAAAGTCCAAGTACCCAAACAGTCATATTCTTACGCTTGGAAACTGCATATGTCCGTGCCATCAAGAGCCCTGGTAGAATGGATAGATAAATTGTTGGGTAAGAAATTAGAGCCGTTGGCACCTTGTACTCCTGTAAGGGTTAGAATAGATGAACCTTCAATAAAGTGACTCAAGTCATTACATATACTGTTGGGACGTTAGGCCCTGTGTTAAACATCATGAATCTCTTACTAGACCCATATGAATGTCAATTCTTTGCAATCCATGACATAGAACTACTCACCTTGATATCTATATTTGGGAAACTATTGGATATTGAGAGGATCATGAAGTTGACAACCATTGAATAGCGAGTCAATAGGTAGAGGATTGATCCCAATTTAAACTTTTTCTTCCAGATGAATTTCCTTTCATATGGGAACGTGAGGAACGTGTCATAAACGAGCAGTGCTATTTGAAGCGGTTAAACGACAACAAGGATTCACCTGAAATTACTCCTGGACTTACCAAGGGCAGCATTCTGGACATAGACAGCAGCTAAACTGTCCAGATCATAAATTTCCTAGAAACCGAACAACTTAGGGTACTCACATATCTGTTATTTCCTGGACAAAGACTTGATTAGAGGACATTCTGCAAGTGAAGGTTGAGAAAGACTGGATTGTGCGTTGGAATTAGAGGTTGAAAGACAAGGAAAGAATGTACGAGCTTTATGAGATTCATGGTCGGTCGACTGGGTGCAACCAACCAAGATAGTATTTCTGGCACAGCTTCACTTGATGATTGATGGGGTGTAGGGGCAGCAAAGAAATAGAAATCATTTATCAAACATGATAAAAAGTACTTGAAATAGCCTGATAGCGATCAGAGTCACTTGATGATTGATGGGGTGTACAGGCAGCAAAGAAATAGAGGTCATTTATCAACCATGATAACAAGTGCTTGAAATAGCCTGACAGCGATCAGCAAATCTTCTGCGTCATTTCTGAACTCCGATTTTACTGAACAAGAGAGAGGAATTCAAAATTTGATTCCCTCAACGTGTATCGATTCTTCACCCTAACTCCTACACAAAATTAGCATATCAGACGTTGCGAGAAGCTTGAACCGTTTGTTGCCAACAAACCGGTG
>QLPI01000299.1:0-19844 GCA_003314275.1 Chroogomphus rutilus
CGTGTTCAGTCATGAAGACATCTGGCCTGACTATTATTGTGTACCTCGCCTGTCTGGTTAAAAATGAAAAAAAAGCCTGGATATGTGTTGACATGAACCATTAAAATTAGGAGCTGTACATAGAAAGAGGGATCACAGAAGACAGACCGAGATCATTGGTCGAACCACGACGCGACGATACGGGGTTGACATCGCACTGTGATTCGGGTGCGCAAGAAGGTCGTGTTAGGTGTGCGAGCGGTGGCGGCAGCGGACAAACGAAATCAGAAGATGGCGGCGATCGTGAAGGCGAATACGTACGTACATGCGTTTAACGATCAAAGGGTACCCGGGGAGTACCGCTACGTGCACGGAGGAGACGGCGCAATGCCAATGCAGGGAGTACTTGGCAGGTTCGCGATGCACGCGATTGCATGCAGCGGTGCGCCATTCGTGAGCGTCGGTCGTTGGGGGCGTCCGGCGGTCAAAATCAATCAGTAGATTGCCGTGGTCGTGACGGCGGGCACATACCTGGTACAGCGTGCACGCGATTGCATGCAGCGGTGCGCCATTCGTGGGCGTCGGTCGTTGAGGGCGTGCGGCGGTCAAAATCAATCAGTAGATTGCCATGGTCATGAAGGTGGTCACATACCCTCTGGCTGTGTCCGTGCTTCCCGCAAATACCGCCGTCTCGCGTCGCGACATGCAAGGCATGGCCAGTGTGTGGTTGGATGGTGCATGAAGTGCTCTTGGGCTCTCGATGCGGCGCTCCTCGACCGTTGCTCGCACAGGGTGTAGGGCACCCGACACGACACACGACATCAGCGCACCGCAAGTCCTGACAGCCCCACACGTGGGGATGTCGGGAGGTGGGGTGCGTTGCTGTCACCGCGTCGTTCGTGTGTTCAGGAGCGTGTCCATGGTGGGAGGAAAGAGGTCGGCGTGTGTTGGGTGCAGCGCATGTTCGCGTCATGCACCCACCGCACGCCGAGGTCCCGCCGCATCGTGCGTGGTGGAGGAAAACGTCGGTTAGCGGTCATCGCCTTCGTAGCGGTAGTCGGTGCGACATGTAAGGGCGTCACCCAGGCTGTAGGGCACCCGACACGATGCACGACGCGGCGACACCGGCGCACCGCACGTCCGGAGTGCGCAGGTGTGCACTGTGTCGTGCATGTGGTCGGGAGCACGGCGATGGTGGGAGGAAGGACGGCGTGCGGTGGGTGCACAATGCGAACATGCGGCGTTCTGAGGTTTTTCCTCCATCACGCACGATGCCGTGACACCAGCGCGCTGCACGTCCTGACAGCCCCACACGTAGGGTTGTCAGGAGGTGGGGTGCGTTCGTGCCGCCGGGTCGTGCGTGTTGTCGGGAACGGAGCCATGGTGGGAGGAGAGACCATGGCCTGTGCTGGGCGCGCTGCATGTTTGTGTTGTGCACCCACCGCAAGATGAGGTCTTTCCTCCACCACGCACCATGCGGCGACACCAGCGCACCGGGTGGGGTGGGTGGTGGGGAAAGTAAAGGAGACGCGAGAGAGACGCGATCGGTTGAACCAGTCACATGACCGGGTGCCCTTTGCCCTGGACTGAGTGTGGGAACGGCTTATAAAAATGCTGACCAATTAGCTTATCTAAAAACGCCCACAAGCGCCACAACTGAACTTTATATTATAAGGTAGCGGACAAACGGTTTCCGCTAAGGTCACGTGACTCAAGTGTCACGCTCGCCATTTTGCACAAGGATCTGGCAGCATAGACAAAAAAATTATTCTGAGACCACAGATCAATGGCATGGAACTATATGTACATATTGTTGGTTTTAATTTTCGAAAAAAATCACTATTTCAAGTGTAGTATATCCAAACTTTCAAACATATTCTCAAAATTCATAAACACTTTTTTTAAGCAGTCTGACACTGTCAAAAAAATTTCGGTCACAAAATTTTTGCGCTGATGTAATCACCTATATAAGGAAATATTCCATATATAGAAAGACATTCCCACAGGTAAGGTAGAGGTAGGATATTATTGTTGCAGCCGGCCATTTCCGCTAAGGTCACGTGACTCAACTGTCATATCCACCATTTTGCATGAGGATCTGGCATTATGCCAGATACTATTTTAGCTAAGTCAGACAAGGCTGATGTTATATATAATGTATCTCAATTATTATTTCCAAAAAAAATCACCATCCTCTGTAGCAGAATACAAATTTTTTTTTCAATGACAAAAATTTTTGCGCTTGTGACCGTGACTGTCACATCACGTGACCTTAGCAGAAACCGTTTGTCCGCTACCTTAGAAGATATAGATAGAGACTAGTTCTGTAGCATAAAGTAACTTAACAATCAATCTTACTATCACCCATAATCCACCGGATTATCTAGTGCATCAAGTACCATTAGGTATGTCGATCCAAAGGTCAGTGCCACCTACTCTAGGTACAAAGCCTGGGATATGATGCAATTATGGTGGTGGTAGATAGACTGTCCAAATGAATTAGATTGGCAGTAACAAATGGAAAGGTTACATCAGAAGGGATTGCAAGGATCTTCAGAGATACGGTGTGGAGAGACTTTGGACTTCCAGAGGTGGTGATCAGTGACAGGGGCTCTCAATTCATCTCAAAGTTCACAAAAGACCTATACCAACTACTAGGGATAAAGATGAACCCTTCAACTGCCTATCATCCCCAGACAGATGGACAAACCAAACCCATCAACCAAGAGGTAGAGCAGTATCTGTGGTTGTTTGTCACCTATCAGCAAGATGACTGGGTGGAATGGTTGCCATTGGCAGAGTTCAGCTATAATGACAAGATTCAAGTGTCGACAGAGTACTCTCCATTCTACTTAAACTATGGGCAGCATCTAAGGAAGTCCACAGAGTGTTTTGGAACCATAAAAGAGGTAATCCAAGAACCATGATAAAACTTTGGTGTAAAGAAAGCCTAATCAAGTTCTCCAATAAGACGATGGCAAGTAGATGCCTGTCCGGGTTGATGTCCAAAAAGAATTGTTTAGAGGGCGCCTTGGCAGGTACCTTGTCAATTACATGTAGGAATAATAGTTTATGTACGTGAACTATTATTCTACCCTTGCCTAGGATTATTTGCACGGATTTTCTATAAATCTGATTTAGTTCTTTTACTATGTTTTTGCATACCTTTCATGTTTTAACCGAGAAACCTTCTACTAAGCACTGGCCTTTGGACTAACATACATAACAGAGGGAGGCACTGACCTTTGGATCAATGTACCTATGAAAAAGTAGCACTGGCCTTTGGTTGGGTGATGGGATCCACTGATATGTATTGCCAAATCCTTGTTGGAATTGCATTGGGAGCTAGAGTCCTCCTTGGTTTTGCTAGAAACATCTTTGTTTGTTGACACCTACTGCACCCATCTACATATGTTCTCACATCTCCATGTATCCTTGGCCACCAGTAATTCCTGAGGATGAGCTCTATTGTCTTGAACCTCCTAGGATGTCCCATGGTGGGTGTGTCATGGTGTAGATGAATGATTTCCTCCAAAAGCTTCCTGTTCTTTGGTATGTATATCCTTCCTTCCCATGTTATGATCCCCTCTTCTTCCTTCCAATCCTTCTCTCTGCTCTCTACCCTCTCTCTAACTTTGCTCTTTATGTTCTTTGCCTTTCTGATTCTTTTCATCGGGTCTTCCTCCTCTTGTTATGGTCCATGCAGCTAAACAAACTCACATTAAACCCCACAACCACCCGCACCATTCCCGGGACCTTTCCGATCGACCAAAGCCCGAATAACCGATTTCCGGATGTCCGACATACATTCCGAGGTTCCGCGATTCCGAACCTCTGAAGACTCCGAAGTCAAGGTTCCGTTACCTTGATAACCGACGCACAGGACCATCGCGTACCTCACTCCCTTGTTCTCTCTTTTATATTGACCCCTTGTACTCCCTTTCTCCTTGTTTTATGACCGGCAAAGATAGTACAAGGATAGTCGCATGTATATAGTCTTCCAGTCGACTAGACTGTTTGCTAGTACAAATATCAATTTAGTCTACCACCAGTTTCCAATTCAATTCCGGTAAACTCCCGTCTCCTTTCCAAAATTAGGGACAGACGATCGAGGAGGGCACAACACATAAGTTGAAGCCAAGTCCCTTCGACCTCGAACACCTCAGTAACCGGATCGAACCATTCCGTGACCGACCCTAAGTTCCCGGCGCCTTCGCCCCCGTCCATAGTCCGTCCGACTTCCATCTTCGGTCCTCGGCCCCATTACGGACCTTCATGCTAACCCGGACAACTCTTTCAGAAGTACTAGCTAAGCGCCTGACACGCGAACTTAACAGTATATTCGTACTCACACTCCTGATCGTCATTAAGCATGAGACCCATCACACGTTCACAAGCCATGCAGACAATCACTCAGGCGTCTGCCCGCCGTGCATCCGGTCCCCACGGACTGCCCATTCCTGGACCAAGTTTCCAGATGCCTCAGACCCCAGCCCACCCCCCGGAACACTCCTCCGATTCCGGACTCTCGGATGCAGATCAACACCTGTATTAGAACTTGACCAACCCGTTCCTCGTGAACCACCCTCTGACGATTCAACATTCATCGCCATCGGAGATATGGTCCAGCTCAGGACCATCCACAGTAATGCCGACAAACTCGTTGGCGCCCCCCTACGTACCCCCATCTGCAGCACCGCCACCCCCGGCACAACCAGGAGGGGCTCCCACCTTAGGACCAAACAAAGTGCCCGACCTCACCCAGGCCATCGCCATGTTAGCCAGCAATCTGGCCTCCCCCAGAAGATCAGCCCCCCATGCCACCAAGGTTCGAGACCCGGATACCTTCGACGGATCCGATTTCAGAAAACTACAAACCTTCCTAGTGCAATGTAAACTGAGCTTCCGTGACCACCCTGACGCCCTCGACACCGAGAGTGCCAAGGTAACCTACATACGGTCGTACCTGACCGGTACTGCCCTGGGCTAGTTCGAACCAGCCCTCTCCGCCCCTGACGAGCCAGGCTAGCTCCACGACTATGAGGAGTTCGTGAACGAACTCAAAACCAACTTCGGCCCCTAACACAGGCAATGAGACGGCCAATGAAGGCCAACCCGCGACCCCGTCCAGTAGCAGGACTACCACGGATTTTTCATCCAGATTAGGGAAAGACGGAAAACTTACACCACAAGAACGGCAACGCCGCTTCGAACAGAGAAGTTAGGCCCCCGACTCCGGTACCAGTTGTTCGCGTTGAACACCAACTATGCCTACGGATGTAAAACAAACAACGCATCCAGCCTCTCAGAATTATGACCTCCCGTGACCAATCGTCGAAAAAGATTTCGACCCCTAGGCGGAAACACTCCAACCATCCGACCCTCCCGAAAACCCGTGACCATCCGTCGATAAGTTTCGACCGTGACCCTCTGAATATTCGTCAGATTCTAGTTACCGGACACCCCACGCTCACCCACCGCAATCCAACCATCGATAGGGTATTGAGTACTACCTTGTTTAGCCTACGTCCGAACTGACTCTTGGCAATATGGAGCCAGCAGTCTTCACTCAGCGCTCAATATGACCCTCCGAGAACTCCGCTCAGGAAGAACCCTGACCCTCGCAGAATTCCGTACCGTCCCTTAGACTAACGGTACCACGATCTTCTCACCTAGACCCCCTTCTGTTAAAATGTTAATACGAGCAACTAATCAACAACTTCAACCGAGACTCGAGCCTTGCAGGACACTCCCCGAATCCCGACGACACTACCTCCGTCCAAGCGACAATCCAGTAGAATGAACGCTACGATTCCCATGACCAACGCATACATCACACCATGACCCTGGAGCCGAACGAATGAGGTAAGCATCCACCGGAAGGAAATCAACCGGAGAACAACCACTCAATTGGGGAACACCGACAGCTCCTCTCCAGGAAACCACCTCAACGCCTTCCACGATCACACTCATGACCCAATAAAAACAAATCCATTCATTATTAACATGGAACACCCAGACCTTGGACGGAACCAACCCGTCCAAACTCAACTGTTCCAACTTGGACCAGCCCTAGAGGCTCCACCCCCTGAACCCCTTAGAACCACCCAACGGACCCCTCACATCAAACACCCACACTTCCGCGACCGAGTCACTCAAAAGACTTGCCTGAGACTCGCCCGGTCTCCGAAGGACGAACGCCGCCCGAGAACTGATCTTGGGGACCAACCCCCTGACTAACCAAGGACGACAACACGTCGACAAGATTCCGAGCCAGAGTAACCTCCCCTGAACGCAGTTCTGACAACTCGATAATCCGCAACAGACAACTGTCAAGTGCCACGAGGAGATTGTGGAAATAACTCGATGTCGCCTGGAAAGCGTCCAGATGGGTCAGAAACGCGGAAATCCGATCGAAGGCTTCCGGGCCATCCGCCCCCGCCACCAGGCCGCTAGGGATAACACCCCGCGCCGACCGACCTAGAGGTTGATCGCCAGACGGTAATGGATCTAGGAAACGCCCCTGTACTACGGAGAAGTTAGAGGGAGGAGAAGTTAAACTGTTTGGACAAACCAAGGGAATCACGAATCGCAATGGCACGAGCCCGCAACGCGGCCACATCAGCATCAATGCCCCACAGGCGTCGAACTTCTTCCTCGAGACCCCCGTCGGACTCCCCTGACGACGCTCCGGAGAAGAAAAAACGGGAAAGAATTCCGAAACTTCCCGAGGGTTGAGGATCCGCGTTCTCCATTGGGGAAAGGCCCCCCAGTTCTGCGAACACCCCCTTTTATAGACAAACAAACCTTCAGCGCTTATCGATCAAAACTTCCCAGGGGACTATCAAAGAACTCCCACAGTAATATCCGCCTTAATTACCGCCCCCAATTAAAGCTTAGGACCTTGAGGGCTCAGTCCTAGTGAGGGGATACTGTTATGGTCCATGCAGCCAAACAAACCCACATTAAACCCCACAACCACCTGCACCATTCCCGGGACCTTTCCGATCGACCAAAGCCTGAATAACCAATTTCCGGATGTCCGACATACATTCCAAGGTTCCGCGATTCCGAACCTCTGAAGACTCCGAAGTCAAGGTTCTGTTACCTTGATAACCGACATGCAGGACCATCGCGTACCTCACTCCCTTGTTCTCTCTTTTATATTGACCCCTTGTACTCCCTTTCTCCTTGTTTTATGACCGGCAAAGATAGTACAAGGATAGTCGCATGTATATAGTCTTCCAGTCGACTAGACTGTTCGCTAGTACGAATATCGATTTAGTCTACCACCAGTTTCCGATTCAATTCCGGTAAACTCCCATCTCCTTTCCGAAATTAGGGACAGACGATCGAGGAGGGCGCAACACATAAGTTGAAGCCAAGTCCCTTCGACCTCAAACACCTCAGTAACCGGATCAAACCATTCCACGACCGACCCTAAGTTCCTGGCGCCTTCGCCCCCGTCTGTAGTCCATCCGACTTCCATCTTCGGTCCTCAGCCCCGTTACGGACCTTCACGCTAACCCGGACAACTCTTTCAGAAGTACTAGCTAAGCGCCTGACACGCGGACTTAACACCTCTCCTCTGAGCTCTCCCCTTATTGCTCAGAAGAACTCTTGCTTCAACACTGTAACTCCAGTATTGTCTCCTTCTACTCCCTGTTTATGGTCTTCCCATCTCGAGAGGAGGTCAGCCTTCTTGTTGAGTTGGCCTGGTTGATGCTTCAGGATAAAATCATAGTCTGCCAATTCAAGCAACCACCTGGCCTGGTGGCAGTTCAGCTTTCTTTCTGTCATGAAGTATTCTAGGTTCTTGTGGTCCGTCCATATTTCAAATGGCTGCATTGTCCCCTGCAGATAGTTCCTCCACTCTGCCAATTCCTGTATGATGGCTAGCATCTCCTTTTCATGTATATTATAATTCCTCTCCACATCATTGAGTGCCTTGGACATGTAAGCCACCGGTTTCCAGGTGCCTTATTGCATTTGTGATAGGATTGCCCCACTGGCAAAGTCTGAACTGTCTACTTCTACTCAGAATAGGTCCTCATCTGTCGGGAAGGCTAGGATTGGTGCTGCCATTACTGCTGCCTTGAGGAGTTGGAAGCTTATCAACTGTTCGGGTCCCCAGTTCCATGGCTTGTTCCCTGTTAGTTCATGTAGTGGATTGGCAATGTTTGCAAAGCCTTGGATGAAGCAACAATAGAAATTGACAAAACCCAAGAATTGCTGCAATTCATTCTTCATCCTGGGAACTGGCCATCTGCTCACTCCTTCCACCTTCACTGGGTCCATCTCCACCTTCCCTTTGCTCACCACCAATCCCAGATATTCTACCTTCTCCTTCTCAAACTCACATTTCTCTGGTTTGAGATATAGATTGTGTTCTTGTAGAAGGGTCAAGACACGCTTGACAGTCCTTCTGTGCTCTTCTACGTCTGTTGAGTAGATCATGATATTATCTATATAGGTGCTGATGCATCCTTCATTGATCAATTCATGGAAGATGTCATCCATCGTCATCTGGAATGTTGCAGGGGAGTAAGTTAATCCAAAAAACATGACCAGTGGTTCAAAGAGGCCCCAGTTAGTGATGAAGGCCACTTTGTATTCATCTCCTTCTTTGACTCTGACATTATTGTATCCCCATCTAATGTCCAGCTTAGTGAAGATACATGCATGGCATAGTTTGTGGATCACTTCAGAAATCAGTGGCAGTAGATAGTGGTTCTTGATTGTCATTTCATTCAGCCATTGGTAGCTGCACTGGCATCAAGCTGCCGTCTTTCTTTTTGATAAAGAAGAATTGCAATGTAATAGGAGACTTGGATGGTCAGATCTTCCCTTACTTCATGTTTTCTTCCAAAAACTCATCTAGCTGCTTCTGTTCCTCCAGACTGGGTGGGTACACCTTGCTTGAGAATGGTTCAGCCCCTGGCTTTAGCTCAATTGCATGGTCCCACCACTGTTGTTCGGAAAGGTTATTGTCAAACCCCTCCATTGTGAAGACCCCTCTAAACTGTTCCAGATAGTGTACTGGCACCATTTCTTCCACCATCCTCTTCTTCTTCTCCTTCTGTGCCTCCTCTGCCAGCTTCTGTGAGTGTGTCCTGGCTACACATCCTTCCTCCTCCTCTGCATATATCCAGGTTACGAATATACAGTCTCCCTCCTCTAGTTCTTCCTTGTCTTCTCCTGCATCCTCCCCCTCTACACCTGCTCTTGACATTCCACATTCCAAGGGACATCAGTCAAATGTCATCTCTCCTGTCTTCCAGTTGACACTTGGGTTATGCTTCTGAAGCCAGTTGAAGCCAAAAATAAGGTCCATCTTTCCGGTATTGGTGACTGCAAAAGGGAAGATCTCAAAGTGGTTCTTTATCCTGACTCTGAGGGTCACTGTGTGGGTTATTGGTCCTCATTCATTGTGGGTTCCATCCACATTGTAGACAGGTAGTAGTCTCGCAAGTGCAGGCCAGCATGACAATGCATGAGCTAGGTTGAGAGGTGTACAGGTGTAAACATGTGCAGACACAATGAAAACAACGAAGTCACTGTGCATGCTGGGGCGATGAGAAAAGGACCTGCAATCATTGCACATGCCAGCGCAACAAGAAAGCAACCCATGGCTAGCAGAGACCTCCAGAAGTTCTAGGTCCAGGAAGTTTGACACGCATGCTGGTGTAACAAGAAAACTAACTACCCAGTCTGTGACCCCTGCCTTACCTTCTTCTTGCAAAAAGGATGCCCCACCAATCGTGCATGCCGGCATGATGGCTAGGGCAAGTGCTGGGGTTGCTTACCTTCTTCTTACCACCTCTTTTGGACAAGACCATGGGTGGGAGGGATAACAAATGAGTAACACAGGTGTTTATCCAACCAGGTACTTTGGATCACCCAATAGACAAGCAATGGTCAATGAGGACATTGACCTTAAAGGGGGGGGGTAATGTCATGATTTCTCCACTCCTTTCTCTATTACTTGTTATTGGACTCTGCTATTCTGCCAGACTATATGTACAGTTCTTAGGTAATTGGTTAAAGCTCAGTCTTGAGCTGGTCAATACACTGACAAGTATCATTGCTCATTTCCCTCTTCCGCTCCCAAGTATTGAAGCTCTTGTTGTTTCTGATAGATGGCCACAGGTGCTACAGGGGTTGCCCTTACAAGGCCACCATGGATATTTTGTAGATGTATGTATACATTATATACGAGAAACTTGTTATTTGAGGTGGCAGACTAGATTCAGAGGACTAGATTGAGGGAGTTCTACACTTGGGCTATGGGGAAAAAGTGTGACAAATAAGAGGATATTGAGATGGAATTTTTTATGATTTTTTATAGTATCTCTTACTAGGAGAAAAATAGTGGTAATATTGCTGAACTACTACTGTGTAATAGATTCTCAGGGTTTTCCTCTCCTTAGGCACCAATCTGGGAAACTAACTAAGCCTGGGCACTGACAGTGTCCATCTTGACTATGTTACAGTTTCAACTCCAACAATGCTCATCCCATTCCATACTCTGTGGATTGTGAGGCATGGTCTTGTATAGTAACCCTGGCTCAGAGCTGTTGTTTGAGGGACTGCATGTTCTTGGATATGCTGAGAACTCCAACCTTGTATGTGTTGGGAATTTATATTGAGCAGAGTTATATTCAATCTTTATTATCAAATTATGAGTGAACATTATATGAGTCTTGTAAGGGCAACCCCTGTAGCTCTTATGGGATATCACACAATGGTAGCAAGAGGGAAAATCCTAGATTAGTTACTACAGTATATATATAGGAGAAAGGAGGTCTTAACTACTTATCTCATATTAAGACACAAGTCTCACCATGTCAAGAAGACATTCTAGATTCTCACCTACCACCTTCTCTGAATTATCTTGAATTATCTACATAAATTCACTACTTATATAGGTTAAGAAGCAAGATGTGGAACAGGGTGGCATAAGGAATGGAGAACAATAAGATATGAAGAATCATGTGGAGCTATTGTCCACAATGATCAAGAATAGAATAAGGAATGTAAACAAGAATAGAATAATGAGATGTGGTCAAGAATAGAATAATAGGAGAGTGGGTGAGAATAGAACAATGGAAAATGGGCTGAACATAATACAATGGGGCTGTGGCCAAATAATAAGTGAATAGAAATTGTCCCGAAGGGACACGGGTAAGGAAAAGGATGGGGGATGAAGGGATAATAAGGAATAGAGGGATAGAGTAGGGAGAGTGGACCAAATGATGTACCGGATGTACCGAGCTAAGGCCACATACTAGTGAGGAATGACTTGTCACTGGTGTGTGGGTTTAATCAGTAAGGGTCGGTTGGTCGGTATTGCCAAGTGAACCAGAGCTTGGTATCATGGACTTGACAGGAAAAGAAAGTGTGAGGTGCTGATGGAATGGGTAATGGTCCAGGTTTGGATGGGTATGACTTGTGAAGGTCTTGAATGAGTTCTGATGTGTTGTGTCAAGTACACGTACCGAGACCCGATTATTCAGCAATGCCAATCGAGCAACCATCCTATACCCACGACCAAGTGTCCACACCGCATGCATACACTTGGTACGCCGGTCTCGGCTCGGCACGTTCACCATCCACACTCCCGTCTTCACCCTTCGGTCCATCTCCCCTCGGGACTTCCTGTCCTTGTATTATCCTCGGACACAACTCCATTGTTTTATACTAGGCCACTCCCTATTGTCCCATCTTTAGTCACGATTCTATTATCCTGTCTTTTATTGTTCTATCCCCGCTTTGCATTCCTTGTTCTAAATTTACTCATTGTGGACAATGACTGCATGCTTTGCATAACTTGTTGTCCCACATTCCTTATTCCACATGTCGCTTCTTAACCTATATAAGTAGGACATGTATGTACATACTTCCTCATTCTGGGTATCGACTAGGCTTAGGCCCTTCTACCTTCTTCTCCCCTGTAAAGTCCTCGACTCGGGCCGGCATCATCAGGATCCTCCCGAGTATCTGTCTGTCGCAAAACCAGTGGCACACATGGCAAGTAGGGCGCAACACACGAGTACGTTGAAGCCAACGCCACTACTCTTGGCCTGCAGGACTTGGCCATAGTCTGCCCGACCTTTTGACAACACCCCTCGGCAGTACCGAAGTCCGTCAGTAACCAAAGCTTGACATGTTGTTAACTCAACAGAGTGAGGACCCTCTTATCTAATCAACCAACTATATAGCTATTGAGTGTCACAATGAGTACAAACATATGAGAAAAACTCAGTAATGTAAAGTAAGAAAGGGGGATGGGATAGGGAGGAGTAAATCATATTGGGAATTAAAGAGAAATATAAAGAAATAAAAGATCAGGAGAAGGGAACTAGGGGTCATCCCCTAACAGGTCCTGGTTCAATTCCCAGGAGAAGAAAAACTTTATTCCAGTGCAGATACTATTAAAGGACAAGAGAATGATAATCACCAATATCCTTTAGAATATCTAAACTTAATCAACATAGGTGGTTTTCCTCCCTCTTAACTCAAAGGCAAGCTTGGAGTGCCTATGCTTCTTCAGAATCTGGATGTAGGTCAGGACATTGCAATTGGACACAACTTTTGTTATTTCAAATGAACAACAGGGTGCTGTTTGTGATAATCATTTCAGGGCCATTGGCAGGACAGACTGGATTTATCCCCAGAATCATGGTTCAAACAAGTGCAGAGCACTTGCCATTTGAATTACATTGACAACAATTTCTTTTGAAGCTTGCATTTTCCATGATGATAAACAAGTCACAAGGGCATCTCTGTGAACAGTAGGAATAGACTTATGGAACCAGGTGTTCTCATATGGACAATTTTATGTAGCTGTATCAAGGGGTACAAATTGGGAAAGAATACATGTTTTGTTACTAGACCGAAGCAAGACATGTAATACTGTATATAGAGAAGTGTTACTCAAGGACAATTCATAAATAGTAATGGATAGAGACATGTTGAACATAGGATTGGAAAATTGTATTACACATTTCAATATTTGATATTATATATGGTCATGAATGCAAGGATACTAATTTTCAAAAGACCTACAAGACTACCTCTCCCTTTGCGTGGCGAAGCCACCTTTCGGGCGGAGCGCAGCTAGTAGATTAATATAGATTGATTGATCTTTCCTTATGTAATGCCACGATTTAGATTCCGTATGATCCCAACTGAGAAGATCTTGGCGTCATCACCTCAAGCTCGATTTTATCTCAGTTCCAACACTCTGCCATGCATGACACAGGGCAACGCAGCGTCTTCCACAACTGCTTTCTAGACTCGCACCAAGGTGAAATTAAAATTCTCCTAAACTTCCCGCTTCCTTTCGACATTACCGAAGGCAATGGGGGCAGTTTCTGAGCGCACTATAGATTATTATAGATTGATTGATCTTTCCTTATATAATACAAGGATTTAGATTCCGTATGATCCCAACTGAGAAGATCTTGGCGTCATCACCTCAAGCTCGAGTTTATCTCAGTTCCAACACTCTGCCATGCATGACACACGGCCACGAAGCGTCTCCCACAACTGCTTTCTAGACTCGCACAAAAGTGAAATTAAAATTCTCCAAAACTTCCCGCTTTCTTTCGACATTACCGAAGGCAATGGGGGCAGTTTCTGAGGGCACTAGCCCATGCATAACCACACTGGGCGCGCTCATATTGGGAATCAATATCATGTCACAACCATTAAGGCATGTGCGCTGAGTAATTATAGGCTGTGACTCAGAAGGAACTTCTTGATCGTCTTGAAACCTATAATTGCGAGTAGTGATATGCAATCTATTGCTCAATTCACAGTTGTCACCGCCTGCTAGGTTGATTTTAGGATCTCCTTTCACACTCCTGGATCTCTAGCAGAGAGCTCAAAAGCATCGCAGCATTGCCCACCCAGAGGCTCAACAGGTGACAGTTTCAAGCATACTGACTCTTTCAATTCACCAGGAATCTCTCTTCCACCTGGTGCACAACTGCCACCCCTACCTTCTGGAAAATCGTCATCCCTAACCACAATGGCCGGGGTTTCAAAATCAGAATTCAACCGAAGGGGATGGGGGCAGTTCCTGATCGCGCTAGCCCATGCACCACCACCCTTGGCGCGCTCATACTGGGGATCAAAATCATTGTCACATCCATCAAGACTTATGCGCCGAGTAATTATAGGATGTGGCTCAGAAGGAACTTCTTGATCGTCTTGAAACCTATAATTGCCAGTAGTGATACGCAATCTATTTCTCCATTACAGTTGTCGTCCCCTGCTAGCTTGATCCTAATATGTCCTTTCACACTTCTGGATCTCCACCAGAGTGCTCAAAAACATCGCAGCATCGACCATCCAGCGGCTCAACAGGTGATATCTTCAACCATACTGAATCTTTCAATCCACCAGCTGTCTCTCTTCCACCTGGTGCACAACCACCACCCCTACCTTCTGGCGAAGCGTCATCCAGAACCACTGTGATGGGGTTTTCCACATCAGGATTCATTGAGCAGTCGTCCAATATTGGCGAACAGGGAGAAAAATTATACCATACTTCAATACTTCCATCAACGCACCCGAGTTCAGTCGTGGTAGCGCTAGGTTCCAACAATGGGAGCCAAATCTATCCTCTGTCAGACAAGCATGAGATGAATCAAAACGGTACAAATATCCACGGCTGGTCCAGGATTGAGATCTCGGAGAACAATTACATCCCAGAGGAGTTGGAGTCATTGATGTCCGCTGGTGCATCAGATACACTAACATATCCTTCCCAAACTTCTCTATCGTCACACACACTAGCAATACCCGTGACGCGTAAGGACGAGGACGACAATGGCAATCAATCATGGAAACTTTGGTGCCTCCTTGCCATGGCAATCGTTCTCGTCATCAGTATCCCGGTGGGATGGAGTTTACGTCTCAAGAGTGTGAGACTTCCAGAAGTCACTGGACCTGTACAGCAGGCTCAGGTGGGCAACATTCTTGTCTGGAACAGTTCATAAGCTAATTCCATTTGGGTTCATTAAAACATCTAGCTACGTCTCCTTGGAAATATGGTGAATGTGGATCCAACAACTCAAATCATGACAATTGATTGGGAGGTCGATTACGAGTGCGAACCAGACTCAAACTCGACTGTTTTCTGCGAAGATATTGACATATTCTTTGACCAGTGAGTTCTCTGTATATTGATTCAAATGTTAATACCTAACCCTATCCGTCATATAGGAATCTTCTCAACTGTCAGCCCTCAGTTAACACAACCTCTAGCAACAATATACCGACCACCCCAATCTTTCACATCAATGGAACTGTTCAGAACAACTTCCTAACTCCTTTCTTATTCAACACTACATCGTTGGCCTTTTTTGCGAATACACCAGTCTTCAGAACCCAAATCGGGTTGTTTAGCAAGAGAGCTGTTACGGGGTCTAAAGAGAGAACGTTGCAGGCGTACCCATTTGACACGTGAGTCACAGCTTTTGTTACTTCATTCCCAACATTCTCTGAAGCTACAGCACAGATACGGCGCCGTGATATCTATATTTGCCAGAAGTGGCACTGGAGACGGATTTCCCATCACTATTTATGAGATGAAGGGGATTGCACCGTATGTCAATTTTTTTTTTCACAAATGATCCAATAAGGTGTCTCCACGTCTACAGAGGTTTCTTTGTCAGCACCAATAGTACTAACCAAGACGAGAACGATGTTGTTATTCTACTCGACTTGAGTATCACACGGGGAACCGTCGTCCGGCTCTACACTATTTCCATCGCCATCGCCATCTGTACGCAGTTTCATCTTATCTTTGAGAACGACAGTGGACCTCTGAGAACTGTTCTCAGGGCTTGTCACACTTACCCTGTTAGCCGCGACGGTTTACGCTGTGATCCTAGGTCGTGGATTGGCTAAGCCTGTTCTAACAATTCCTATCGGGACCCTCTTTGCCTTCACAGGGCTTCGTTCGACATTTCCTGGGGCGCCTAGAGGCTTCGGTAATTGGATTGATATGTCGTTTGTACAGCGACTTACACGCTCTATATGCACTAGGCGCTATCATAGATTTCTTGGTAATCCTCCCGTGTCTGGCACTTATAACGTTCTGCGTAAGTCGTTTTCTCAGTATAGCTGTTGCGAGGACTCCAGAATAATGACTTCCGGCTGGCTTAGGCTGTCCTCATGATCGGTGTTTTCCTCTTCCGTAAGGACCCTGAGGTGGCTGGACCTCCATTGTGGGCCTGTCTCCCTCCTATGAGCAGCGTCATCAATAAAATGGGAAGTTCCATATTTAGACTGGGAAGTTCCACACTTAGACTGGGAAGAGCCATGCTGAGGGTGACAAGAGGCCATCCTTGAAAAGGGTTAAAAGATGCATATTATTATATGTATGGCCTTTCTTGTCGGAATTATTGCCCATGAGCAGGAGTTTGCCTTCTGGTACCTGGGAAGAGTATTAAGAGAATCTAGTGGTACATTATTATGTTTGGGTAAACTAGCATAGTATTTGCTAGATGCTTGGATAGACCCTCAAAGTGATATAAACTTATTCTTGTCAAAGTACAGGAATTATTGAGTGCCATGAACTCTCTTCATCATTCACTACATCACTAAAACACCAATAATTCATTCAATTCTTCTTCTCCAAGGGCACAACTCCACAGTGACATCATGTACAATATACAATAGCTACCCAAATATATTCATGAATTTAGGAGCAACATTGGACAAATATCATCTACATGACCCTGTACCTTGCCCCAAGAGCCACCTTACCTGGGCAGATGACAACAGGAATAGCTTGGTATAGAAGCACATTTACACAAGATTCATCATCCTATGAATTTGGGCCTGCATAGCTTGTTCAGATACCAAGTAGAGAATATGTGAGATTTCCAATCAAGCAGGGGCCTGCAAGCATGGAATTTATGGGTAAGTAGCTGGTAAGTGGAGGTAAGTGTAGTGGTAAGTAGATTTACACCAGATTTTCCAGTAAATTTATGGGCTGAAAAAATTCAACCACCTGCTGCCAACTACTAGTAGGGACTACACAGACAGTGCAGTCAATGTACCAATTTATTTTATTTTACTCTGTACATAACAATATACAGTAGATGATTATCTGTCAAGTACACGTACCAAATGTCTGGTGACTCGGCACTGCCGACCAAGCAATCAATTCACGACCACACACACATGGTAAAGCCATATACAATTCATTCGATCTGCTGGTCTCAGCTCAGCACATCCACCATCCACATTCCTTGTCCCTATCTCTCATCCACTCTGCCCCATTCACCATCCATTAATCCCACCCCATCCCCTCCTTAATCCTCGACCCATCTTACCTTGGGACATCTGACCATTGTTTTATCCTCAGCCATGACTGTTTTGGAACCATGAGCTGGTAACCCGAGAGCTGTGACAAAACTTTGGTGTGAAGAAAGTCTAATCAAGTTCTCCGACAAGATGACAGCAAGTTAATGCCTGTCCAGGTTGATGTCCAAAAAGAATTGTTTAGAGGGGGCCTTGGCAGGTGACTTGTCAATTACATGTAGGAATAATAGTTTATGTCCGTGAACTATTATTCTACCCTTGCCTAGGATTATTTCCATGGATGTTCTATAAAATCTAGTTTAGTTCTTTTATGATGTTTTTACATACCTTTTATATTTTGGCCAAGAAACCTTCCACCGCATAGAAGGGTTGAGATTTATTCCATGAACAAACCTCTGTTGATAAGTCTTGTGGCCGGTGACCTACTTAAGAGAGTGCTGGCAGCACTAGATAATCTGGCGGATTATGGGTGAAGATAAGATTGATTGCTTTACACTACAGAACTAGTGTCTATATATACTAATTCTAAGCTGATTATATAACTCCCTAATAAGGCAAGACCTTCTAGAAATTAGTGAGAAGCTTACAGAAAGGGATGGAAGGTTCTGGAATCCCCTGGAAGTCACAGTGTCACCCTTGTAGTCACTAATGACAAAAGAAAAGAAATATTCCCATGGCTTGTAGTTTTGTGACTGGTCAGGTCACAAAATATTATTAGTATATGAGCCATGCTTCTGGGCTGACCTTTATGTAATGGCTATTATATAAGCCCAGGAATTTGTTGTACAAGTTGATCTGAGAACTTGACTCAGGAATTTGGTGCCATTTTCCATGTATTAAGTAATAGACATCCAGTTATGGTTCCTTGTGGGTCCAAATAGAAATAGACGAAAAAGATATGTTTTTGAGGATTTTCCTTGGACTTGAGGGTTTGATATTTAAGAGTTAATTACTATAAGTAATTCACTCTTAAATGGCCAGCCAAAATTTTATTATATTTTCTTGGTAGTCATTTTAGGACTGATTTGATGGGTGACTTTCTTTAGAGGAGAGGTTTGGATCTTGTATGCTGATCCAGTTCAGAAGTCTTGTAGAAATATATTAGAGAATTCCCAATTCCCCAACAATGACCCATTGTTTTATAGTTAGGCACTCCCTATTGTCCTATCCTTGGCCACATTCCTATTATTCTATTTTTTTATTGTCCTATCCCCATTTACATTCTTCCATTCTATCTTTGCTCATTGTGGACAATACCCCCACATGCTCTGCATACCTTATTGTCCCGCATTCCTTATTCCACATATTCCTTCTTAACCTATATAAGTAGGACATGCATGTACATACTTCCTCATTCTAGGTATCGACTAGGGTTAGGCCCCTTACCTTCCCTTTTCCTTGTAAAGTCCTTTACTTGGACCAGCACCTTCAGCACTCCCCAGGTATCCCTTCTGTTCTAAATTGGTGGCACACACGGAAAGTAGGGCACAACGCATGAGTATGTTGAAGCCAAATCCACTACTTCCGGCCTGCAGGACTTGGCCACTTCCTGCCTGCATCTTCAGCATTACCGATGCTTGACATTATCCCTTCAGCCTTTGAAGTGTGACTGCACCTGCTGGCAAGTTCCAAGAGTTAGTCCTCATGTTCCTCATATTCCTTACAGTAGGATATGGGTCAGTACCAGGTGACTCCTGGTTTGGGTGACACAAGCACACAAGCACACAAGTGTGAACACACATAGTGCACTGTGGGGCCTGGGCAAGAGGCTGCTAGTGCAGTGGAGGAGTCTCAATGTGGCATGCATCAAAAATTATGCTGTTGACAAATGCATCAAGAAGCATGCTGTTGACAAATGCATTGAAAAAGCAGGCTGTTGACAAATGCATCAAACAGTATGCTGTTGACAAATGAATCAAAAAGTATGACAGACTTGCAGTGCAGGGACACTTGCAGTGCAGGGACACAATCTTGAACCAGGAAAAGAATGTTAAAAAGCATGTTGAAGAGGGAGGTACTGTCAAGTACATGTTACTGAGCTTTGGTTCACTCAGTCATACCAGCTCAAAATTTTACTGTCTAATCCCACATATAAGTGACTAGTCATTACTCACCAGTCACTGGTACATTAACCTCAGCTTGGTACATTTGCTTTACACTTAGTCCATCCTATTGTAGGACTATGAGCAACTTGCACAGTAGTTTAGAGTGTTTAATGAGCAATCTAAAGAATTTAACTCCTCAGTGTAGTCAACCACTGAGTATTTATTTCAAAATATATCTTAAGAATTTAACTACAGTGTAAATAAGAGAAGGATCAGTCATAATTTTACATATATTCATACATTCGGCTCACCTCCTCAGTATAGTCAACCACTGAGGAGGACGGCATACATGGGTGGTGTTTCACCCACATATATGCCTGAGCCGGCCCCTAAGCTCCTGATTCGCTATGGAGCCAAACTACCAGTCCCTTCCCAGGGAGCTGTCAAGATTCGGTCACGCCGAGATATCGGTTAAGT
>QLPI01000300.1:0-18174 GCA_003314275.1 Chroogomphus rutilus
ACTAATGGAGTATTTTATTCGGTACCGCCGAGTGATCGGGTCCTCGGTATGCGTACTTGACAGTCTGTAAAAGGCAACAAATTCCCACAGTGATGTGTTCTTTCAACTGGGCCAAAAGGCCACTATGCCAGGTTATCTGGCATTAGTCTGTGGGCACTATTTAAACAGCAACTTGTTACATGTATTCACCAACCATTGCAATGGTATGTAACATCAGGTCTGCATTGTTTTGCTACAGGCTGGTGAGAATTTGTTGTAGAAGATTGACTTCCATGATAGGATGTTGTAGGGATATGATAGTCTTGAGCTAATGTCAGCAACAACAAGAGCTTCAATACTTGGGACTGGAAAAGGGAAATGTGCAATGATGCTTGTCAGTATATTGACCAGTTCAAGACTGAGCTTTAACTAATTACCTAAGAACTATACATATGGTCTGGCAGAGTAGCAGAGTGTAATAACAATCAATAGAGAGAGGAGTAGAGAAATCATGACAGGTTCAGCAAGCTTAGGGAGGGGGTGGATGCTACCATATAGTGCTTTGGCAGGGCCTGTTCTTAGCATTTCAGCCTAGGGGGGTGGGATGGGGGTTTTGGAGCATCTATAGGGAGTGTGACTTCATCTTCCACAACTGATAGTTTACTATGTGGGTACTGAGTTGTATTTTCCATAACAGAGTCTATAGACAAAGCAGCAAAACAATTAAACAAAGGGAGCAAGGGCACATCCCTCATTGGCTGCCTTGGACAAAACCCTCCATTGCTCTATCATTGTCTCCTTTGGCCTTGGCTATCTCCTGAATGTCTGTGACAACTATCCAATCTCCATCAGTTCTTTGTATTCTTCTAAATGTCATGAAGTAGATGACATATACCTGGGGGAAGTCTTAGGCAAAGTGACTGGCCTTGCCGTATCATTGGCATGTAAGAGGTAGTGTGAAACAATATATAGTCATGTTAACATCCATTGGGGTAGGCCCTACAGGCTTGATAGTGCCAGCATTCTAGAGAGTGCAGGTGTGGCATGTCTAGCAGGGGATTCACTGACCCTTCAAGCCATCTGTGGTAGAGGGGCATGTGAGGTCATAGGTTGGGGCCCTTAAAAGGCTTCATTTTCTGTGTACATGAGTGCTACTTCCCTCACAGCTGTATACCAGGCCAAGATGTTGTCATTTTTTGGCCTCTAATCTAGCATTAGTGCAATGCAACTTTGAATAGTAGGGTCAAGGCCTTGGAAGAACTTTGCTATGATAGACCAACCATCAGTGTATTAAGCCTTCTCAACCAGGTCTTTGAAATGGATGATATATTCATCGACTGAATGCCTCCCCTGATGGTACTGCCACAATTCTAATTGGTTCACCACATTGGTAGCCTTGTGCAGGGGTAGAAGTACTACTGAAAGGCTTCTACCAATGCCTTCCATTTTGCATAGAGAGGCCAGCCTATATTCACTTCATGGGCAAATACTCAGGTGGCAAAGGTTGCTGCTCTCATGGCCTTCATAAATGATGTCACCTAGAGGACTGGGACTGCTTGTTGGGGAAGTCACTTGCACAGATGCTGAGGTAGAGGGTACATGACTGCATGAAAACCTGTCTGTTTGCATGGTTGCTGTCAAACTCAGAGGGCCTCATGGGTTCAGCCATGTACTTTTTGGGCTCACAAGCACAAGTCAGGAGGCCTGTCACTAGGCTTGTTGTGGTAGTGTGCAATACGCTCAGTAGTGATTGGCATGGGTAACCCTGGGGTATTTTGGGCCTACCCATACCCATACCCGAGAATACCCATACCCTTAGCAATGGGTAGTGGGTTATAGCGGGTACAGGTATGGGTACCCACGGGTTCAACGGGTATTGCATTTACCTGTGACCTACAATGGGTATTGTTCTTACCCACGGGTTCAACAGGTATTGCTTTTACCCACAACTCACAACAGGTATTGCACTTACCTGCCACCCACAATGTGTTAGGGCAACCCTCCTTCGGAACTGATCTCGCAACTGCCGGAGGCTAGAACCAGCAGGACACCACCCAGCCCTGGACGTCCTCCTAGGCCTGACTATGGGACTCGAACCCAGACCCTACCCACAGGCTTCTCAGATCTAAGTAGGGGAAATCCGAAGTTCAATTATAGCTACTACCTAAGTACATGTAGGGCTCTCACCTAAGCAGGGGAAATCCGAAGAGGAAAGTCTAAGGATCTCCGCTGCTGGTGAACCTCTTTTATACCCTTTATGTAAGTGGTCTGTGCACTAGCTTATAAATCAACACAGGCACTTATTCCCGGTTCTGGTCATCATACTAAGATCATTCCTTCCTCCTGCTCAGTGGTCCCTCGGACCTGGGTCTCCTGGCCTCAGAGTTGGGGGGAGTCCGAGATAGGGCCTCGGAGTTGGGAGGAGTCCTGAGATAGGGCTTTGGAGTTGGAGGAGTCCGAGATAGGACCTCGGACTTGTCATCAGGACTTGGAGGGGATCATCCTCTGACATCTGTGGTCTTTTGGACTCTGGTCTCTCATCCTCGGAGTTTAGGTGGAGTCCAAGATAGGACCTCGGATTTGTCATTAGGACTCGGAGAGGGTCGTCCCCTGACACAATGGGTATAAATTGACCCAATACTGAAATTTAATGTATTTTCTTATTATAAAAATTCAGAATTTATAGAATATTACCCCTAATAGTATCCTAACCCATAGTACACTCCTCCTCAGGATTGGTGACCTCATCCCCCAATGCAGCCTCAATATCAGCATCCTTCACTAAACCAAGTGTGCTCTAAGATCCAATACACATAAGGGCTTGAGTTGTCTGAGCTACAGCACCATACCTCAGGTGTACCCAGGTACACATCTGTCTTAGGTATAGACGACATACACACAGAGGCAAATGTACCTGGGCTTCCCAGGAGGCAGGATGGGGCTACCAGTAACCCCAATGCAAACAGCATCCTACCTCTGATACACCCAGGTACACATCTGCCTTAGGTATAGAAGACATACACACAGAGGCAAGTATACCTGGGCTTCCCAGGAGGCAGGATGGGGCTACCAGTAACCCCAATGCAAACAGCATCCTACCTCTGATACACCCAGGTACACATCTGCCTTAGGTATAGACGACATACACACAGAGGCAAGTGCACCTGGGCTTCCCAGGAGGCAGGATGGGGCTACCAGCAACCCCAATACAGTCAGGGTCAGGATTGGCCAACCCCACAACATGCACATGCTGCACGTGCAGATGTAGGTCTCGTATGCATTCACATATGACACACACACACCGCACACACACATGAGGTGTCGTATGCGGTGGCATACAGCCCACATGCCTACTAATGTACTTCCAGAAGCAGCACAATGACATAATCACCTTGTAGTCTCTTCCATCCCGTCTGTTCTGACTCCCCATCGCCTGTCCATGGCTAAGAACACCATTCTCTCCCCTCTGGATCAAAAGTGGTGATCTCACATGGTGAACGTGAAGGAAATATACCTGCTCCAGAGCCAGCTGCCTTGAAACTGAGGCCCGAGGACCATTGATGATGTGCTGAGAGCACACATATGGGTGCTCAGGCGAAGACAAGCCAGAGCGTCAAGTGTTCCCCTGACCCTAATCATAAAAAAGTGTAAGCGGACAGTCGATGGTTTGTAAAGCAATAATAGGTGCTCACCTGTTCCCTGCCTCACTCACCACATGCACCGTACACGTTGTACGTGCCACACACACCGTATGCGCCATACGCACCATATGCGCCGTATGCACTATATGCGCTGTACGCGCCATATGCGCTGTACGCATCGTACATGCCATATGTGTCGTACGCGTCATACACGCCATACACGCCATATGCATCGTATGCCCCATATGATGTACACACCGTATGTGCTGTATGCCCCATATGATGTACGCACCGAATGTGTCGTATGCCCCGTACAATGTATGCGCCGAACGCATCATATGCCCCGTACGATGTACGCGCCGTACGCATCTGCAAGCGGCGGCATTTTCAGCTCACGAGACGATCGTGCCGCATTACAAGCGGCCTCTTTTTTTGGCCACCCGGGAATCATTCGCTACCTGCTAGAGAGAGGAGCGGATATCAATGTGGTGGTAGGAGAATACGGGAGTGCACTGCAAGCGGTGGCGTTTTCAGGTCACAAGACGATCGTTCGGCTATTGATCAACCAAGCAGCGAATGTGAACGTACAAGGAGGAAGGTATGGCACCGCGTTGCAAGCGGCTTCATTTGGCGGCCACCAGGGCATCGTTTGCTACCTGCTAGAGAGAGGAGCGGATATCAATGTGGTGGCAGGATACTACGGGAGTGCACTGCTAGTGGCGGCGTCACAAGGTCATGAGACGATCTTTCGGCTATTGATCGACAAGGCAGCGGATGTCAACATGCAGGGAGGAGTGTATGGCACTGCACTGCAGGCAGCCTCATTTTGCAGCCAACAGGGCATCGTGTGTTATCTGCTAGAGAGAGGATCAGATATCAATGTGGCGGCAGGAAAATTTTGCAGTGCACTACAAGCGGCGGCGTTTTCAGGTCATGAGCCGATCGTTCGGCTATTGATAGACAGAGCAATGGATGTGAACGTGCAAGGAGGAGAGTATGGCACCGCTCTGCAGGTGGCCTCATTTGGCGGCCACTAGGGGATTGTTTGCTATCTACTAGAGAGAGGTGCACGCAGCTGCAATAGAAGGTCATCAGATGATCGTTCAGCTTTTGATCGACAAAGCAGCAGATGTCAACATACAGGAAGGAGAGTATGGCACTGCGCTGCAGGAGCAGGCGGCCTCATTTGGCGGCCACCAGGGCATTATTTCCTACCTGTTAGAGAGAGAAGCGGATAGGGTGCACCGAAGATGACGAATGGCATGAAGCACTTGGTGGCAGTATATCTGCCGAGATGAGCATGGGATACTGGAGGTGGTACTTTGGGGATGGATCATGTGGTAGCATCCGGTCCACTTGGCCGACGTTGGGTATGTGGTAGCGTCCGTCCATCGAAGGTTGGTAGCATCACGCAGTGGGCAGGCCGACTGAGGGTATGTGTATGTGGTTTGACACCAAGCTGATGTAAGTGAGGTTGGCGCTGAACCTCGATTACATCAGCCACAAAACATATTAAATAAATTTTGAATTTTTAAAATACAAAATTATATTGATTTTGAGTATAGTCACATGATGGGGGTGCAGGTGGGCTTAGATATAATTTATATAATTTATATAAGTGAAGTTAGCACTGAATTTCAATTATATAAGCGAGGTTCAGCGCTAACCTCACTTATATAAGTGTACCCGTGAATGGGTACAGGTTTGGGCCGGGTTGGAAATCCTGACCCTGACCCTTACCTGCGCTACCCGTACCCGCTACCCGCGTGGGTTTCCAATACCCGCGCCAATCACTAACGCTCAGCCTGGCCTCCAGCTCCAGCTTCTCCATTCTTTCTCTCAACAACTCCTGTTCTATAGTGGCTAGTTGGTCTAATATTTCTTGGGCCAAAGGTAAATCCATAGAGGATAGTATGTTGTTATCAGGAAAATGAAAGGGGGCTGGCATTGTTGTTGCTTCCAAAGAGATTCAATTCAGAGTAAGATGGTTAGGGCAGCCAGTACTCATGGGGGAGAGGTTTCTACTGTAAGGGCAACCTAAGCAGCTGCTCTACCCTAAGGTGGCATACTGGTGAAGTGGGATCCAAAGATTTAGCACAATACCTATGTACACAATAACTAGCATACCTGGTGAAGGGGGATCCAAAGAGAAAATTCTAAGGAACCCTTTGCCTACTAACTACAGTTATATGTGCACTGTTGCCATGGTACTCTGTTTGTCTCAGGCATCACTTCCCATGCTGGTCATATGTAGAACTAGGGAGCCAGGTTTGCCAGTAATTGCCAAGGACATGGATGATAGCCATGATTGATGCCTGCTGATGGCAGCTGGCAGTTGTAGCACTCTCTTGGCATGTATCTCGGTAGTGCCAGTCAGGCATATGCCAAATAAATCTCAGTTGGTAGGTAGGAACCTCTGTCAGTACAGTTTTGGTCAGAACCTAATCTTGGGATTTCCCCTGACAAGTCTCATCTACTGTAGAGAACACTTGGCACCATGGATTGATGCCAGTGTAGCTCATGTCTGACTCTTCCAGGTAACCCAGTTCATGCCATCTTGGGAAAGCTTGGGGATAACAAATGACTTAGAGTTACACAAAGACATACTAGGCTCTGCAGGGCCCATAACCTGTTGTAATAAGCATGATAATCTAGAAACAAGTAGCTCAGTGAGAGGGAAATCCACTGAGTCATTCCTATTGTCATTCCTAGAGACAAGTAGCTACAAAATGGAATAAGCCTACACAGTCTCATAATGAATACAATGGTGCATACCTCATTGAAAGGGCAATTCACTGAGGTATGTCTGTCTACATTTCCACTCCTTATACTGTCTCAGTCATTCATGACTGAGACTACTGTATTCCCATCACTCCACTTAGTAATCTCAGTCAGTGATGACTGAGATTACTAACTCCCAATTAGCTCTACGGACCGGAGCATCAACACGACCCTGCATTCTATGCTTACCGGTATCATTCCCAACATGAGACGTGGGGAAATACCCCCTTGGTTACAACACACTGTCCTGCCTGTTGTCCTATTCACTTCCATTGTACAACGTGACCTTTCAAACTTTGGTTCTCATTCAGTTATAAAGTGTTTCTTGTGAGAAACAAGAACCAGATGGTGCATCACAGTGTGTTGAAAGGGCTTCTGATACAACTTCCATAAGATGTCTGCAGCTAGTTTTCAAATACTATCTATTTCAAACAAAAACTTCCCTTTCTATCTATTCATTGAATCATTATTCATATTCCCCATAAGCACCGATTATGGCATTCAAACGCTCTACTTCCCTCTTCCAAATCGCCCGTCGCGATTATTTCAGCCTATTCTCCGCATTCGGTAATTGACTACCCAAAGTCAAAATAATCCATTGGTAAGATATGTTTTGTGTCCAACATTTTCCATCCAGTTTTATGGGACAAAAGTGCAACATATATCCACAGGATTACAGAGGAATGAGTAAGGTTATGTGGTTATGTACCGAGAAACAATATAAGTTGTAAGCCTGAAGGTGAATCAGAGAAAGCTATGATTACATCTATCTCCTATATCTCAAGAACAACCATGACCTCAATCTCAGACCTTTTCCTCCAAAGTATTCGTAGTGCTCATCGGCATTCCTGCTATCTTCTTCCGCTTCCATTCGGGGACAAAGTCCACATTTCGGAGCATCACAACCGCCAACAAGTACAGAAATCCAAAAAGGACAAGGGGGACACTTCCAAAGTGGAATGCCTTCACAAGAGCATCTAAAATGACATTTTCATATTGGGGATATTTCGAATGATGGTCAGCAAGACCCAGGCCTTGATCAATGAGATCGTTGGGGACTTTCCCGCGCAATATACTGGTGAAGCTGGTTTCATAAATGGCAGTTAAAAGCGGGGTGGCGAATGACCCTCCAAGAGTGCGGAGAAAAGAGAAGAAACCACTGATTCCCGCGACTTGGTGTGGCTTAACGGACATGGGTCCTACGATCAGCGATGGCTGAAATAGAATACCAGAGCCAAAGCCCATCAGGGTCGAAAATCCTATAACTGTTGCACCCGAGGTATGGCGACCGACTAAAAACATGAGTATACCACCCAATGCGTACATCGCACCGCCGATAGCTCCAACAAGTCGGACTTGCCCAAATATGGAGATGAGGTTTGCCCCAAAGACGGCAGCCACTCCAAGTGCAAGAGTGACACCTAACATTTGAAGACCTGCGGTGACGAGATCTGAGCCAAAAATGTCGATAAAGTATCTTGGAAGGAAGAATATGCTGCCGAAATAGGCAGCCCCAGTGAGGAAATTGATGAGACAAGCGATTGGGATGTTCTTTATTGTGAAGAGGTGCATGTCCACCACTGGGTGTTTTGCGACCTTTACCTCGTATAATATAAAGACTGGCATGAGAGCTGCTCCCGTGCCAAATAACGCTATAATAGGCGCTGACTATATGAAAAAGAGACGCTGTCAACTACATGATATGCAAAAAAAAAAAAAACGTTTGTATACGACCTTCCAGGGGAATTGCTTGTTTCCCATTTCTATCGCAATGCAGGTAACAGATACGATAGCAATGACAAGGACCGAACCCACGTAGTCAACTTCTTTCAGCTGAGCAACCAGTCCTTTGCTCCGAGTTCTATGGGGGACCGGATAATGCATTGACGTTGCCCCGATGAGCAAGATGACACCACACATCATTAATGTGATCCAAAATATCCAACGCCAGCTGACATCGACGGAGAGAATGGCCCCCAAGACTGGGCCGGCTGCTAAACCCAGAGAAATGAAGAGATTGTAGAACCCAATCCACAACCCACGGGTTTCCGGAGTGGTGAGGTCCATGATGATAATGACACCAACAGTTTGGCGTCCAGCGGCCCCGATTCCCTGGAGAAATCTTCCACCGATGAGGGAGTTCATAGATTGTGCGAGACCACACCAAACTGTTCCAGCTGCAAAAATCAACATCGTCCCATTGAAAACAGCTCCACGACCAAAGATGTCGCTGAAGCTTCCCAACAGGGTTTGTGTGACGGTGAAACCAACGAGATAGGCAGTTGCAATCCAATTTTGGTTTGCAAGGTCGTTAAATTGTTCTCCTATGGTGTGCATCGATGTGGTGGCGGTGGCTTCGTTAAAATAAGCAGCTGGGGTGAATTTTCCCGGTCAGTGATGCTTCAATAACATTGCGAATATTTATAACTGACCAAAGTTTCCTATCCAGAGGCTGAGCATGATTAGGTAAAATGCCCTGTCAGTGACGATGTTTGTTGGTTTATGATGAGGTTCGATAGAGACAGGTGGGAGTTTGACTTGGACTTCAGTGGCAAGAGGCGAGTGATAGAGAGATATTTTCGCATTCTGGTTGTGGTTGAAAAGAGTGGAAGAGCTCATCCTTGGTTGCTCAATGGCGGCAGCGAGCAAAGTAAGGGGAAAGGACTGGGATGCCAATGGTAAATTTCATGCATTTATATATTATGGCCGGTCTCTGTTGGTTCCTTCATCTCGACCCTAGTGCAACCTCTGGTGAAGGCTCGGAGAACTGGATGTTTACATATATGCACGAATAACAGAAAGAATCATCATCTGGAGGAGGACAATCGCTTCTCTGAGTCTCGGCAAGATTTTATCACTCCGTTAGCCAGACCACGAGGCACTCATTTGATATGCGAACACAAACTCTTCTGCACTCATCTTCGTGGCGGCAGTACGTGGCCTGAATATGTAAATCTCGTTCATTAGGATCAACTCGTACTAAACCAGAAGCTTTTAAAATGGGCTTGGTGCCAGAATGCATGTCGTGGTATTGTCAGAAGCTTGGAAGCGTTGTTTTGCTTGGATATCGAGTGATGGCTCAGACTTCTGAGAGAATCGATTAGCTCTTGGTTGATCCATGACAGGCTCGGAGGCTCGCATGGTGTGCATCCAACAAAGTATGAAAGAACTTGACTATAAACTTGGCAATAGAACAGAGTCACGGCCAGGGCGCCAAACTAGGGTTGGCGTAGATCTTTCCATATAAAATATCACATGCTTACGTGGCTTCTTCAGGCGTAATCATGCATGCAGCTACCTTGGATTGCTTTAGGTTCTAGAGCCACCGCGATGCTGCACATGATCTTAAAATCTGTTGTTGTAGAGCCCCCGCAGGTCAATCCATTACATATCCTGAACAAGAATAGCTTCCTTTGAACGGGATGAAATCCCACGTGAACTTTGATTTGATGCCGTGAAATCACTAGGGGGGGCAAGCTTTCATAGCGACAGTCTGCTGGAATGAAACCTCCGGGTTTATGCAAAACCGTCATAGCCTCACTTAGTACTAGGGTCCCGATCGGTGCTCCAGTATTTATTTTTTGTAGTTGTTGAACGGAATAAGAATATAGAGCCGGAAAACTATTATAGAGATTGTAACACAGACCCAAGTTGGAAATTCGAACCTGTCCTGAAAAAATATCCAATGCAGATTAGGAGATGGACCTGACAGGTACGTTGTATTGTCTTTGAAAATGATAATAAATAGAAAATTCGATGGAGGAACAATTCCTATTTCTGGTGGATTAGGTTCAGGGTGGAACATGTAAACAAATTTTTGATACAAAATGTATAAAACTATCCCGTGCAAGCGGAGATATTCGTCTTGAAGAGTTGAACCGAAATTCTCCAGGAGTAATGAATGTTGATTATTATCATATATTGGTTATCAGGAGTGTTGATTGGGTGATAATGATAAACAGTGATGTTGTGGTAATGTCGAATTACGAATATATACATTACAGTAATTCATACGCCTTGACCTGGAAGGTTTGTCTCTTAGACTTGTTAAGGTTTGTCTTGCCTCATATATATTAATGTGGAATTTGTTCTTAGCTTACCTTGACTCATTTCGGTCACTGGAATAATGACTTTGATATATGGCTCAGAGAAGATCGGAATAATCCGAAAGAAAATGACAGAAGAGTATGTTTGATTTATGGAGAAACACATTGACTTTCTTTGATTTATCACACGACACAGATATGGCACTGATCAGGTGTTTTTAGATCATATATTTTGAGGTTGCTATACTACATGATATCAGTCCTGGGTAGAAAAGTGAGTTTAATGCTCAACATTTACCATGCACTTTGGTTGGTTATCAGTGTAACACATTTCAGAACAATTAGACGTTAAAGATATGACAATTAAATTTCATAAGGTGCATCAGTCAAAGATATAATTACCGCCCTCAGGGAATAACTATGCATTTAATTTCAAACCATTTCCTCCGATCGATTCGAATTCCCTATCGCCATTTCACGATATTTCCGCTTCCACTGCGGAACAATAGCGAAGTTTCGGAGCGCATCACCTTCACCACAACATGCAGCATCCCCTAAACGGCAGTATGGGCGCTTCCAGCATCGCATGCCTAGACAAGAGCATCTCCAATCGAATTTTCATTTGGCGAATATATGGGGAATGCGGATCAGCAAGACCTGACCCCTTGGTGAATGCATTCATTGGGAACTTTCCCGCCCCTAATGGTGATAAAACTGGGTTCGTAGATTGCAGCCAAGAGTAGAGTGGCGAATGTACTCCCAAAGATGTGAAGAAAGGGGAAGAAAGCTCTTATTCTCTCCACTTCATGCAGCCGCCGCACTGACATGGGCCTCACCGTAAGGGTGGCTAAAACAGAATGCGGGAGCCAAAGCATATCAAATTCAAATATGCAACGAGTGTCGCACCCTAAATATTCAAATGATATTAAACACATGAGTCCTTCATCCAATCAGTCGAACCTGTCCCATGAGGTTTGCACCAAGTACTGATGATGCTCCACAATGAGGGTGAAACATGACACTTGGTTCCCCTTATTGCCCCATAAATGTCTGTAAAGTACTGTGGAATGAAGAATATGTTGCCCAAGCATACAGTGCCAGCAATTATAAGGAAATTGACCATACAAGTAATGGGGACATTCTGGATATGAATAGGTGTTCACAGGGAAGATCTCTAAGAGACTTCTTCACTGACAAACACAGCAACAAGAGCCTTTGGGGCATGTCAATATGGAAGACAAAGACAAACAGTCAAGAGTGCACTTTTTCATGTAGTAATAGGTGCTCATTTAATTGCCAGAAATATGAAAGCAGTGGGATGAAATCATAGTCCAACAAGAGGTGCAGGTCCACCAATGGTTATCTTGCAACTTTTGATTGGTAAAATATAAATACCAACATTAGGGTCATGCCCACAACAAATACAGCAGCTACAATTGGGGTGACAACATGAGGAAAAACAAATTGTCACTTGATAGGGATATATACATAAGGGCTGCCTGGCCTTCTGGAGAAATTCCTTATTTCCCATTCCTATCGCAGCATTTATCAGAGCTGCATTGAGGATCATAAGGACCAAGCAGACATGGTCAGTTTCTAAAAACTGTGTAATGAATCTACCGTGCTGGTTCTGTAAGGGATAGGATAATGCATGGATGTTGCCCCAATGATAGACATCATACCAGGGATCTATAATGATGGATGATTCAGAACAACCAACTCTAATCAGCATTGACAGAAGTGGCTGATACCTAAGACCGGACCTGAGTGTTGAATGTAACTCCCATTCTGTCAGAGGAACCCCAGTGAAAGGGTAATGACCAAGTACCTACCAAGCAAGGACTCAACTTATTGACCAAGATTCAGTCTATGCATGCCCAAATGCCACACCCATACTGAGTGGGCACTGCAACCAGTAGTTACCATTGTTGGCCATCACCCATGGCTGTCATCAGTACCTTTGCCGATCATTGGCACCCCTGGCACTCTGGTTCTACATTTGAAGGGAATGGAGGACCATGCCTGAGAAAAATGGAGCACAATATCTGAGACAAATGGAGCACCATGTCCAAGACAAATGAGCACCATGCCCAAGATGAACAGAGCACCAACATAAATAGAGTGCTGTCCCAAGATGAACAGAGCACCATGCCTGAGGTGGATGGAGCACCATGCCTGAGATAAATGGAGCACCGTGCCCAAGACAAACCAGTACTGTACCCAAGACAAATGGAGCACCATGCATGAGATAAATGGAGCAGCATGCCCAAGATAAATCTTTATTACATTCTTTCTTTTTGTCTTCATGCACAGCCTTGATGGCCAATATGTATATAAACCCTCACAGACTTCTCTTGAACCTCAGCCATTACACTTTCATGTTTGTCTAAGTTAACTGGTTTACTGTTTTCAGATAGATAATAGGGCCATTATATTTTTGTGTGTTCATCTGAGTTAACTGCATTACTGTTTTCAATATTTTTCCCAGTATTTGTTCAACACCTTTTGCCTTCCCATCCCAGTGTATGCCCAAAACAAGGGACCCATGCAGATGTTTACTAGATGTCACGTGTACAGGATTGGCATTAAGTAGAGTCACCTCTGATCAGGTGTCTGTAAAGGAAGTCGAGCATACAGGAATTGAAAATAGACTACTGTGACATTTAATACTATCTATGACTTGCCACAATAATCTACTAGTAGCTGTGAAAATATCAGAATCCCAGCATTGAGTGTTGAATTGTCATTCAAGAATGACATCAACCGCTCGCACACCTACGAGGGTTTATTCCTCAAAACAACTTTCCACATCAGAAGATCTCACTAAAGTGTCCCAACATGGTTTCATCAATGGTAAAATCAATCAGATAGACCATTTTGATACAATTTTTCATTTATGAGGTTAATGGAATCATTCCCCAATGGTGTCACACACACCGCTGTTGTGGCGTCTGTTTCATTGAAATAAGCACATCCAACAATGTGTCAGTGAGGTCACATTATCATTTCTAATAACTAAATATTGACTAAAAATTGCTACCCATAGACTGACCATCAGGAGGAAAAAAATATATCTTCATGATTTTAGTTCCACGCATTACCATGTATGCTGTGGCTGGTTCATCATATAAGATGACTGACATATCATTGGACATGACGGAGAAGTCTCACTCCAACATTATGTAATAGGTTCAAAAGGAGATGACAGTTCAGAGGCAAACTAAGAGAGAGTAATATTATCCTTTGTTTGGCTCCACATGAGAGAAAGGGAAGGATTGTCTTCGATTGCTCCACCCACGGGAGGGAGCAATAAGAAAAAAAAAAAAAGAGGGACACGCCGCAGAAAAACAGCGGGATCATTTGCGATTCGAGGGTACGTGAACCCTATGCAGGGCCCTCTCACATGTTAGAAATAATGCATCCCAATTGCCGAGCCGGACCACCAAACTCCTAAAGTATTATCCACTGATCCCATATCCGAACAGAATTCGATGGATTTCAGAATTCTATCTCGAGAATGACCTCAACGAAAAAAATATATTGGTTTGGCAGTAGATACATTCAACATTCAACCGAGAGCACTTGATTTCTGTAAATAAATAAAAATATGAAAAACCTTTAAATAAATAGATAAACGTAAACAATCAAACAATCAAATGAATCCCATCAATTTGTGCACAATTTAGGGGAGGGATCAGACATACCCTCACATATTCTCGATTCTCGACCGAGTCGTTGCTGGGGCGATCCACACGGTCTGAAGATACATATGGGTGGCTTCATTTTCTTTGAACGTGGAGCAGAGAGCTTGCACGTGGAGACCGGTGGTAGAATACCTATATACGGAACGAAGTGCGACCTCCCGCCGTGATGAAACATACCACTTGGAGAACTGGACGTGGACAGATATGTATGTTTTAATATCTTGGATGAGAATCATTGATGGAGTGATTGTCGCGGCAAATTTACATGATTCTATTGGATTCTTCGAGTAACTTCGAAGGATTGTTAAAGAAGACGTGCAACGTGATTCAAGCATAATCAATGTAAAATGATTGTTATCATTACTGCCATTTGAAGGAGTCAGGGTCAGCTGGGCAATGATTGGTTCACAGGTAAACACTCACTACAACTGGGATCGGCAAAAATTGTAGTGCAGTGCAAGATGTAATACAGATCCTACGGGTCCGAGATCCCCGGAACTGACACAGCTGCATAGCCTACATGGCGATGAGCTTTATCTGTGTGTGCCAATAATAGCGCCTGTCACGTCATTATTGACCTTTCCGCTCAATTCCTCCTTAGGGCTGTGGAGTGGTCCGGCGACTCAGTACCTGCCCCTCGATCTTGCAAATATCACCCTTGTCAATCAATACCCACAAGGGTAGGATTACCCTGATATTTTCTTTGTCTCCAGAGTTTGCAAATATACTGGCAATCGGATGCCTAATTCCCGACGACCTTTTCTATTCCCATTTCTCTCTTTTGTATTTAGATTTGGGTGATCCAGACATCCGGACAGCAGGCAGGAGTTTGATACAGTACGGAAAAGCACCTTAAACAGATATACTCCAACTCACCCGTGTCAGTCAATGCCTACAAGGGTAGGATTATCTTGACATTTTTTTCTCTGCAGGATATGCAAATATACTGATGATTGGATGCCTAATTCCCGACGACTTTTCGGTTGCCATTTCTCCTTTTTTATTTAGATCTGGATGATCCGGACATCCGGACAGCAGGCAGGAGTTTGATACAGTATGGAGAAGCATCTTGGACAGACCGCAGCGATATACTCCACAGCCTCGGAGGAGCAAAACCCGAAGATCACGCAGGAGAATAATCTGGTGGCAGACGCGAAAGAAACCGCTTGTCAAGGAAGAATCAGGAGCTTGCCGCTTGTGGAGCAGTGTTCCTGCAGAGGTAACGCTGCTTATCGTGGAACCATGTAAGCCTAAGCTCGCACAGTGCGACATCCATGACTTGTATTTTCTCGCTGTTCGTTTTTGTCCCTGACACGCAGCTTGTGTGCCCCAACGTGGGTCTAACGCCTCGGTTTTTCTTCAAGTCACTCAGAAGGGCGATTTGTGGTCTGAGAAGCAAAAGCCGAAGATGGCGCAGGAGAATAATCTGGTGGCAGGCGCCAAAGAAACCGCTCGTCAAGGAAGAATCAGGAGCTTGCCGCCCTGTGGAGCAGTGTTCCTGCAGAGGTAGCGCTACTACTTATCATGGAATCATGTAAGCCTAAGCTTGCACAGTGCGACATGCATGACTTTTCGTGTTTGTCTCTAACATGCAGCTTGTGTGCCCCAACGTCGGTCTAACACACCGGTTGCTCTTCAAATCACTCAGAAGCTCGATTTGTGGTCTAGACTAGGCCGATCCTGTACCAACTGTATTGGACTCGTTTCGTTTTCAATTGGACATGCATCTCGTCCGAGTTTGGTATATACGACCCGAGACCAAAAATACAATCTATGTGCTATTGATTTCGGTGCTTCGGACACAGAATTGGTGGGCCTTGCGGAGCCTAAATAGTTGGTTCGGAGACATTGAGTGGTTCCGATGATTTGATCGGAATGTTGGATGAAAAGCATGACACGGCGGCTATGATCACAGCCACGTTCCTGGGACCTTGATAAAATCCCTGGTGAGTATGTCTGAAAAGGCTCAGTTTCAGCTGAATATTTACCAGAGTCACCAGATTCATATCATGTTCCGACCCTGTTAATCATTCACGCGGTGATGAATTACATAAAAATACGCCACTAGAGCAGTTCATTACATAAAGACGCCCTTGGATAAAGCAGTTCATTATGGACCCAAGCTCAGCACCACTTGATTCGGCAATCAATAATTCCCGGATAAGGTTATTCGTATAGGCACCCGACCTTTCGACCGCACCTTCACCTCCCGCACAATGTCCAGTCTCCCGCACAGGACTCCTCAACCCGCCTACTGGCAATGTCCCGCCAAGGACTCAAACGGTTCAAGTCCCAACAGTCCGGGTCAAAACAACACTAGTATGTCACATCCCCAGTGCCCGTTCGTCCAATACTTCTGACCTCCCGCGAAAAAAGTTGTCAGTCGTGGCCAATCAATCGGTCTAGTGGTCTCTGGTCCTCTTCTACAGCCTACGAGTGACATCTAACACACTTCTGCTATCTTTCAGTTCCCTGCCGAAGCTGCACTTTTATCTTTTGGTGCCGTGTTGCTTCTGTTTGCGGTGGTGATCGTGAGTCGAACCCACTGGAATCGTTTGACTCGTGTTTTTTCATTACTTACAACACCCCAGCGAAATATATATCGCCACTCGGTTCGGGCCCATCGGAAAACTCGGTGGTGGCAGCACATTAATTCCCCTTTACAAGTGTACATGGTAAGCAATGCATATTTTTTCTTTATACGCGTGATATCTTGTTCAATGGCTTCCATAGTTGTCATTATTTGTAGCAGATCTCATACAGGGTGTAGGCATATTATTTGATATCCGTTGGATCGTTCAAGGAGCAGTCACATGTGGGACTTACTGCACAGCGCAAGGTGCCCCACCATCCCACCCTATATATACTCCAACGTTTCATTTTCCGTATCCAGGTGTCATCCAGCAACTGGGTGAAACCACCGTGGCCATGTCAACTTTGGTGAACTACCCATCATCAGCAATAGACGCCTAGCCACGTATATTAACCCTTCTTCATTCCAGGCAATTGCTGTCCATACCTTTATCATTGTGTTTTTCAGACGCGGTAATCAAGCCGTATTATTCGCCACCCTAATCGTGGGCCTCATCTGGTCGTACGTTATCATCTTCGTCGCGGTCAGCGTAAATGCCCACCCTGATTTCGACGTCCCAACTCCGTAAGCACTCCAAAACGTCCCGAATACCCAAGCCTACTGACATGTGATTATGACAATCATTAGTTACTGTACGTCTTTTCCGTTCTCCCCCGGCATCTCTACATAATTTCTACCCCATTCAGGGTGCTGGGTTGGGAGGTACTACAATCCAGAACGAGTCGCCGGAGAATATGCGTGGTTTTGGTCCACCGCTCTCGTCTCGATAGTTCTCTACGTCATCCTCTTTTTCACCCTCCGCGGTAACATCGAGCTCGGGCAGAATTGGTGGAAAATCCACTTCCACACTCAGCCTACTGCCAAATCTCAAGAAGTATCCGATCAAGAATCACAAACGTCGGAAAACAAACCACAAGGTTCCAGGGAAGCCGCCAAGCAGACATTTATCATGCTCTTGTGCGTTTCTCCCCTCATCATCCCCATCCCATCCTCATCCTCATCCTTATATTCGATTCGATTCTTCCCATTAACTCCTTCGTCCAATTTTAATCAAATGTTCCCCAGATACCCTGCCTGCTACGTCATACTCATCGTCCCCCAATCCATCGTCCGCTTCATCCACATCGACATCGTAGAAGACTCCCCCGCAATATTCTTCGCCCAAACACTCTTCGCTCTCAGCGGCGTGGTCAACGTCACCCTCTTCCTACGCACGCGTCGCGGGCTCTTAGGAGAACTCTCAGATCTGCCATCGCATGTGGAGGCATTTGATTCTTCGGAAAGCGTGAGTGTGTCTGTGCCTCGAACGAGGGCGACAGAGTTACAACCCGTCAACAACCCCGACCCCATCCGCGACCCGGGTGGGGAGAACGTTACATTGTGAGAAAAACGTGAAACGTTTGATTTATCCCCCCAGTCGGTTGTTGAGA
>QLPI01000302.1:1144-27519 GCA_003314275.1 Chroogomphus rutilus
TTCCCGCAGCGCCGTCGCAGCGTGTGTGTGTGTGTGCGCTGCGCGCGCGCGTACAGTAAGACACGCATGGCCACATAAATCGCTACGAGGTTTCCGTGTCCCTGAACACATGGGTTTTGAAACCTGGTTGGGGGGTTTTGGATTTGGATTTGGATTTGGATTGTCCTGTTCTTCCTTACTTTGTAGATCAATTTCTCTCTCCTCTGTCTCCTCTGTCTGTTGGTATGCATATATATAGGTACATGGACAAACCCCACGGTATGCTCCGATATTTATCTTGATCATTTCCCAGTGTGGAAAGGAGGTTTAGGGCGTGGTGCTCCTGGCGCTGGTGCTGGTGCGGGCACGTACTGGAGGTGGGAGTCCTGTCACAGAAAAAATAAATTTCACATAATGTGAACAGTTGACTTGTCGTGAAAAAAAAGAAGAAGCAGATCATAAAAAATAAAAAACTAATAAAAAAATACACAGCTCGTGAAATGATGGGCAACACCTCACACACACACACACACAAGCACATATATATACACACGTCATGGCGTTATTTGTTATTAGGCAAGTTTGGAGGTTTGGAGATGAGATGATGGATGGATGGTCATCATCGTTTTTTCGGACCGGAAGTATTCTCGTTCCAACTTGTCGTTGTTATTTTATTTTATTTTATTTTATTTTATTTTATTTATTTTTACATTATGGATCATTCAATTCCCGAGATGCACATCACCATTCATAGCGACACCTTGCCCTTACCCTTGAATTACCATTATCAAACATACAATCATACCTTCAACCTTCAACCCTCGAGCAGTTTGATTATATACCCCCCCACCACCGGTGGAGCCGTATACTAGAGAAAATTCTGAAATTTCCATCCGGATGAATTAAAATATAATATAAATTAAATTAATATTACATAACATGGACCAATGGATTCTTCTCGGGAGACACTCGATCAACCAGGCTGGTATGTATGACATGCATGACACGAATACGACACGAAAACATACGAGCCATGACATCAAACACGGCCATGACATCAAACCAACCACGCACACATGACGCGAAAACACGAACATGACACGATAACACACGACATACAAACCACGACATACACATCACGACACTGAACACTGAACACGAATTCATTCCGCCACCCCTCATACACACACACACACCTCCTTCTACGGGCACACCACGCCATACCAAGGTACGACCGCCCGCCGCGGAATTGCCAGGGCATGTGTATATATGAAAGGGGGACAATCGCCGCGGCATGGTTGGTGAACAGGAGAAAACCCGCGCTGTCCGGAGAGTGTATACAACCAACTACCTGTGTGTTCCTTGGCAAAGGAAAGAAGCACACTCGTATGGAAAGAAAGAAGTCCTTACTCGGACAATGGGCAACCAGTTGCAAAAAAGCTCTGGTATATACAATCATCGGAAAGTTCTAGTATGAACTGATCATCGGAGAGAGAGGCAAGGCGACACGTCGCCATTGGCGACGAGGTTTAACAGTTCGAATCTGCGCTGGTACAGCCTATAGCCACTGGCAAAGGAAACAAACAAAGAAAGAAGAAGAAGAAGTTTACCCAGACAACGTGGCAAACCAACTGCACCAAAGCTCTAAACTAGTCTAAACCAAACCATCATCGGAAAACTACTAGCATGAAAAATCCTCGGAAAGCTCTACAATGATACTATGAAAGATCCTCGGAAGAAGGTCTAGTGCTGAAAGATCCTCGGGAAAGCTCTAGTACGAAAGCATCAGCGGAGAGAAAGGCGATAACGGATGAATACAATTGCATCCATGAATTTTCATTCCATTCATTCAATAATAACCACCACCACCACTTTCAAAGAAGGCAATGCTTTTATACTTTCCGTACTGCCCTCTTGCTCTGCTTAAATTTTACACCATCCGGCTCAGTTAACTTATTAATTTAACACGGCCAATGAATAAAATAAAATAAAATAAAAAATACCAAGCCACAAAAGCTCTAGCACATTTTGAATGTCGAGAGCCTAGACATACATACAGCTTCATATAGATAGTACAATTGATGACTGAATTGTAAGGTTATTTTGAAAGCATAATACATGTGTGTTGGTTGACTCAGCCGTTTGAAATCGATCGTTTTTCTTGGTCCGCGGGGAGTGGAAATTTTTCTTAAAGACCTGATGAACTTTAGGTAAACTTAGAGTGCGCGCACATTGGTTGATATTCGGTTCAGATGGAAGAGATGATACGCGTGTTCAGGACATCGCATCGTCCACGCGTCCACGGCACCAATTCGTTCTAGTTCATTCGCTCTCTGTAACTGTATGATGAGCTTGATGTGCCAAAAAAAAAAAAAAACACAAAAAAACACAACACAGGTACGGAGCGCGTGCTATCAATCAAGTGTTTCACGTGTTACCGGTACTGCGTTGATTGCGCGAGAGGGTGGTGCATCAACGGCGAAGTTTCTTCTTCTTGACAAGATTAAAATAAAATAGACAAAGGAGAGAAAATAAAATAAAATAAAATACAACAACAACAAGGACAACAGAGGTGTCCTCGCATCAAAACTGGCGCAACACCACCAAGAAACATCAAGCGTCACTCAATACACTGCCTCTCCTTTTTTTTTCAAGGTCCGGTCAAAGCGGAGAGTGATCCTCTTACCAAAACCGCTCAATATAACAGGGAAAACCATTCATTCTAAATAGAGTTGTTCATCTTTGCAGTAGTTTTTTTTTTTTTTTTTTGCACAGCTCTTCTGTTTCTGGTGATCATCAGTAATCTATCTTAACCCCATCAAACACGAAAACACATTCCTACACCGCATTCCTCCTTCCAAATTCGATGGTTCCAAAAAAAAACAAAAACGAATATCACCCTTTTGTGCATGACGTTTTTAGATCCGAATTCTTCGCTTCCTTTTCGGCTCATCAACCCCGCCACGATGGCAAGAGTCTCTTGTTCCGCCCTTTCAAGTCCGGCTAGGCTCCGTATTATTTCAAGTTCCTTGTTTTTGTCACACGCATGCGTGGGATGCGCATGAGTCACACGAGTCTTTTTTTTGTTTTTTTTTCTGAAAAGAAGCCGTGGTTCCAATTACTCAGACTCTTGCTTTATTTATATATATATCTTGCATTTACACGACATGATTGACTTGATAGGCTGTCCACTTATTAATTCAAGAGTTCGGGCCACACGTACCACCGGCAAAGTCTTTCTTCCACATCTAGGAACTGCCGCATCTTTATACACGTACACACACACCCCTTCCTCATACTCACATGAAATATGACTGATTTCAAACCATCCATCCAAACTATGTCATGTCTCCTATAAACCCCAAGAAAAACACACACACACACACACACACGACATACCTCAGTCATCAGGGACGTTGCCGAAAAGATTATTCCAAGCGGCGACTTTCATTCATTTGGGGATCATCCCTAGTCGCCGGTGTTCATCATTACCCGTTTCCCAAAAATTCGAATGCTCATGCGCAGCGGCAGCATCCCACCCATTAATCGCAATGTAATTCTTATTATATTTGGGGATGACGAGGTAAGTCCATAGCCTCCATTCCCACTATGTCATTGTGTCATCATTGTTATCATCCTTCTCGTATTAAACTCTATTACTGCCAGGTTCTAATTACGCTCTCTCGCAATTGGCACGCAAGCACCGCCGGTTCTAAGGAGCATCATCACATGATGGAAATCTCACGGCCACAGAGGAACAAACGCGCCAACCTCCCAGCTAGGCGCGAGCTCAATTGCCATCTGACCATCCCCATTGCCAGCCAGCGCGAACGTCTGAAAGAGTGTTTCCCCTTGCGTCCTGGCGCCACTGCATCCCTGCATGCTTGACATTTCATTCTCCATCTACGACGTGGCCGTACCTCACCCTCACCCTCTCTATTGCGTCTGTCTGTCTGTCTGTCTGTCTTGAAAGCGGTGCTGACCCAGAAACTCCTCAATGCTTGGCGCTCTCACATCAATGGCAAAATTCCTTCCCCAGCGCCAGCGACTGGAGGTGCGCGCATCCTGAATCTCCTGATCTCTGGCCCTCTAGATCTCTAGATCTCTGGATCTCTGGATCTCTGGCAGCGCATTGCCTGAATACTATGGACGTACCGTACCCATCTCCTTCTTCTGCCCTTCTTTTCTTCCCTGGTTCACTTTTGTCCGCATACCGGCTTTAGCGCCAGCACTGGAATAGGGCAGAAGCCTTACCCCTAGATCCGCTCCTTGGCAGTGCATATCCCCATCCCCTCCATGATCTGCAAGCAGGGTGGTGCGATTTCATTTCCTGTTCTTTTTTTTTTTGTTTCGAGATGACTCGATGACTCGAGATGAACGCTTGGCATTTCAATTGTGAAATGACCACCACTGCAAGGGGCTGGATGGGACTGAAGCGCCGAACCCTATATCAACTGTGTCCCTAAATGCTTTGATTTGCGCGTATGAGAAACGATCTGTTTTGCTTTTGTTAAGGGGGGAGGTCCGAAACTGACGCTTACCAATTCTCGATGGAGAGAACACAACGTCTGTGACCGATTGTAAATAACTTTTGCTTCTGTCTTAGCATTAGTAAATGTACTAATACGGAACACACAGTACACATAATTAAAAGTTGTAAAATCTGCCAAAGAACCTGGTTCTGCCTAAGAAAACGTTTATGTATACACACATCAAAGAATCGCTTACCAAACAAAGATGATTGACATGGATCCCTACCTTCTCGGACTTCCGGTACTATTCCCATATCGATGAATGAAGTAGCAAATATCCCACACCATACAAATATATATATTATCTCAGATCCATATCGTAATGATCCTATATCGGCGTCATCATAATTAAAAACACAACACATCAAAATGGTTCGTCAGAATCATTTATAATAGCGGGTCATGATTTAAACCATCAAAACTTCGCGTGCATCAACGATTTTCCCTTTCGCGATGATATATCTATCTTTTTTCGTTCCTAGATTTTTTCAAGGAACACTCCGGGTAAAGACTCTTCCATTTCGATCAAAGCGCATCCGGTCATCGAGTCATTCGATTGATCCTATACTTTCAAATATGGTTCCTATCTACTCGGACCTTTGAAGATGGGTTTTCAGCGCTTATTGCCCTAAATACAAGGAACCATTTTTTACAAAGTCTAGGTCCAAGAGAGAGATTCAAAGAATATCAACAATAATGCCCCGTCGGTTCGCTGTTCAACAACTTCCATCGCCACCAAACCCCCCCTGACACGGCACGCTTTTGCTACTGTTTGCCCTTGAACATTAAACGCACAGGATAAAAGCTCGCAAGAATACAATTACAACTATTTAACACTTGATACAGAAAATCTCAGCCTTATTAGCTACATATACGGTATATCTTCACGGACTCAAACATGAGCGTATATAAATGTAAATAACGCGGAGGGGGGGCGGAGGAGTGACAGAGCGATGCGGGATGGGGGATGTGGAAAATTAAAATTTGATTATTATATTATAACCGGCAATGAAAATATGCAGTGGCAGCAGCAGCAGGGCAAGCGAGCGAGCGAGGATGAGAAAGGAGCACCAGCTTGCAGACACCAGAGGACGGACACGTAACGGTACTGTTGTGAGAACCCGTGCAGCAGTTGGGGGAGTGTGCCGTGGTGGTGGTAGTGGAGGAGGTGGTGGAGGAGGAGGAGGAGGAGGAGGAGAATTAGCTTTGTCTAAACCATAATGGGGGAGGGGGGTTTGGGTGGGTACGGGAGACTAGAGAGGTTTCGGAAATAGGCAGAGGATAAGGGACAATGAATACCAGAAAATAAAATTAAAAGGGAACGGGAACTCCTCCAAACTGACTAAAACTCCCTCCTCTTCTGTTCACTCATTAGAAGGCTCACCTGGATTTACATCAAGATTCGCAGCACATGCACCCCTGCACCCGATCGAAAAGCCTGTAGAGTGATAGGGGCCTTTCTGGGGGTGTTGGGCCTGTATTTAGGGAGGAGGGTATGAGTAAGTGTGAGTAAGGACTGACATGAAGATGTAGGGACAGAATGTGATATAGTATTTCCCAAAGAATAATGTGAATGTGATGTGATGGTGATGATGGGAGGATAGAATAGTAGGGATAGAAAGATATATCCGGGGTGAAAAGAATACAAGACACGAGAAAGAACCAAAAATGAAGAAAAGAACACTCACAAGGTCCAACGTCCTCTCACAGCACAACCCCACGTTATTTGTAATATTTATGGAAGGGTGATACTCATCGACTAAACTCTGATAACGGATGCATTCCCTGACTATCGCCGCATCACCTATGAGTAAGACTGCAAGATTTTTTTAAATTTTACAACTTCCCCACCGCAAATAAATAAAATAAACTGACCACACGAAATCCCTCCTGGCACAAAAACTCAACACTCAAAATAAAATAAAATGAAATGAAATAAAAAAACAAAAACAAAAAACAATAATTACCCACTCACTATCACACAAATCACGATTCCCATCCCCGCTCAAAGTCCACTCCCCACCACACTCGGGGTAGGCGTGCCGGGTACCCGCATATATGAAGCCACATTGAAGTCCCGCCTGCGCGTTCACGGATGATAGTTCTCAGTATTGAATGATGTTGGTACATATGTGGAGCAAGAAAATTCCGTTTTGAATTATATACGGTGATGGTGATGGGATGGAGTGGAGTGAGCGAGCGATCGGGTGCCGAATCCCCGGGATCACGGAAGAACGAATAAGAGAGAGTGTCGAAGTCCGGTCGGGTCATAATGACACAAAAGCTCCACAATGTGACGTCATATCAAACCAACAAAAAAAAACTTGTTTACTTCACCATTTGCATCCGACACCGTTCAAGGTCACAAGATCGGACCGGTTACTTACTGTAAAAGAAGTCGCCGACGTGCTTGTTTTTTTTTCAAGGTGTTAGCGTGTACAGTGACGTTAATTTTTTACCGTCGGCCGATAATGATAATGGTAGCCTGGAACAATTTTGTGCGATACAAATGGAGTGGGAACGGAGCATTCCGTGCTAATGGATAAATATCAGCCCCCCCCCGCACGCAGAGTGACATACATACATGTCTGCGTGTGCGTATCCAAATTCGGCCCAGGTTTTTCAATTATCAGGCACTGCGCGAAGTTTATGTTTATGGACGAAGAAAAGAGGGGGGCGCCGCTTCCCGCTTCCCCAGCTGGAGAGTTACAGTAAAAATGAAGCATATATCATGCAATGAACAAAGAGGGTAGTGGTAGTAGGTTCGCTTTCGAATGGTCCGAGATTCATCTTCGCCCGCGGGCATATTTTCTTTTTCTTTTTCTTTTTCTTTCTTGTTCTTGTTCTTCTCTTTTTCTGGGAAAATAAATTCTCCGATGTCAACCCTGTCGCTACGTTTGGGGATGCAGTACCGACTGGTGAGATCTGCGAACACGGCTGGGGGGGGGGACCTGTGATATTATGTTATTATGTCAAGTGTGAGTATTGCGTGTCAGACTTTCACGGCTATAGAACATATCAGATGTGTAGATGGACAGTTAGTTATTCGCGACGGTCAGCGTCCCGAGCAGTCGCCGACGAAGCGAGGATGAGGGGCGGTATAAGCAAGCAAGCAGCAGCGACAGCGAGAGTGAATATTGTTGGAAAGCGACAATTCGTCGTTGCCAAGCAGGACGGTGTCGAGGTACATATATATAAAGCACGCGCAATCACATGTCTATCCTATACCAGAATATTCACTCTAACTTAGTTATTGCTAATCTGGTAGCCAAGTATATACAACTCGAAGCATGACGATTCCTCTAACTTATCTGATTTGAATGATAAGACATTCATGTATGAGTGGGAAGAAAGGGGGAGGGGAGGGGAGGGGAGGGGGTTATATTCATGCAGCAAGGTAGGAGCGTAGTTTATCAACAGTTCGATCCTTAACGATGCATACTACAAATAACGCAAACCTCCAAAATGAATACAAACAAAATGCGCCTGCCATATTATAAAAATTACTGGTAGAGCGAATGAAACCAAATGCATAATGCCTAACCAGTTTAAATAATATGCATTATCGCAGATTAAAAGTGGTAGGTAATTATGTAAAACTCCTTGTATGAACTTGGAACAAAAAACCGCATTCTAGGTATCAAACAGCAAGCATTTCAAGCCATCAGAGAGCTGAAGCGTCATGCCATAGCCTATAATGCTTGGCTATATACTGTACACACACACACACACAGAGAGAGAGAGAGAGAGAGACAGGAGAAGATGACTCAAATGTTGTTGCTGTAGGGGAGATGAGAATGGTGAGGAGAAATTGTTGGAAGATGTATGGGTAAGCATTGAACACAGCAGGATTGCAGCAGACCACAGCAGTATTGGGTTTCTGAAGGGATTTATAGCCTTGTTCATCCATGACCAAGGCTGTATATAAATGGACATGTGGTTACAGGCTCCTCAGTGAACTCCTGTTTTGACTCGGTAAGGCCAAGAAGTCAGTCAAGTCCTGCAGACCATTCAGGGTGGCTAGGCTTCAATGTGCTCGTGCATTGCACCCTGCTGTTCTGTGCGTGCCACTGATTTGGACAGAAGAAGGACCCAGGAAGGTGCCGAGAGTGTCAACCCAAGTGAAGGACTTTAGACAGGAGAAGGGTGGACAAGGGGATGCGAACCAAGTTGATATTCAGAGTGAGGAACTATCTACATACATCTGCTACTTATATAGGTTAAGAAGCAAGATGTGGAACAGGGTGGTATAAGGAAGGAGAACAATAAGGTATGAAAGAATCATGTGAAGGCATTGTCCACAGTGATCAAGAATAGAATAAAGAATGTAGGCGAGAATAGAATAATAAAATATGGCTGAGAATAAAATAATGAAGGAGTGGGTGAGAATAGAACAATAGAGGATGTATGAAGATAAAACAATAGGGCTGTGACCGAATTAATAAATGAATAGTAAATGTTCCAAGGGAGAACAGGTATGGGAATGGACAGGGAATGAGAGAATAGTAAGGGGTGGAGGGGATAGGGTGAGAGAAGTGGTCCAGATGATGTACTGGATGTACTGAGCCAAGACCACATGATAGTGAGGGATGATATAGGTAAGGGTTGGTCAGTTGGTATTACCAAGTAAACTGGAGCTCGGTATCGTGGACTTGATAACTCCCCATTCACTGAAGTGCATATTCTTCTCTCTACATAGACAGACTAAGCTTACCATCTCATAGCTTGTCTGTACTTAGGTAGGCTAATAGCATATGCTCAGTGAACTCCCCATTCACTGAGCTTGTCTGTACTAGCTACTGTACTTAACTCTAACAGGTTACAGGCCTCACAGAGCCTAGTATGTCTTCATCAAACTCCAAGTCATTCATTATCCCCAAGCTTATCTGAGATGGAACCAAATGGGTTACCTGGAAGAGTCAGACATTAGCTATACTGGCATCAACCCATGGCACCAAGCAGCACCTAGATGGGACTGCTCAAATCCCTCCTCTGATCCCCACCTACCCTAAGGGTCATGTACTAACAGATAAGGAGGAGGAACAGCTAGATGACCTAGAGAAACACTGGGACAACTACAACCAGTGAGAGGCCACAACCATGGCCCAAATCTTCACCACAGTTCCTCACAGTGTCCTCGGTAAAGTCAGGAATCTGACCACAGCAAAGCAGGTCTGGGATGCAGTATGTGTGAAGCATGAGATGAAGGCCACTCATTGTTAAAGTAGACATGCAGTGCCAGATGCACAAGCTAAAGTGTGAGGACAAGTCTAATGTCTGCACTCACTTAGAAACCCTTATGAGAATGCAGGAACAGCTCACAGGGATGAATGCTGGACTTGACAGATAATGACCTAGTTACCATCATCCTTGGCTCACTCCCCAAGTTATATTACTTACTTATTCATGTGATTACAATGTCTGTGGCACATGCAAAGGTCAAGCTAGAGCCAGACCAGGTGGTCAGCATATGAATCAATGTGTTTGAAAGGCTCACCAATGAGGAGTGACAGCTGAAAGCAAGTGAGAATGCTCTCACTGCAAAAAAGGGCTGTAGAAAATCTCAAGCACATAACAGCACCTCCAATGCCCTAAAGGCTGATGTGGAATGCTGGAAGTGCAGATAGAAGGGCCATATAAAGGCCAACTGCCATTCTAAAGCCAAGAAAAAAGACAGGAAGGAAGAAGAAAAGAAGGGAGGCAGATCAGCAAATGCAGTAGCAGAGGGCAAGGAATTTACTTTTACAACAACATTTGCTAGGCTTACACTTGCACTGGAAATGAGTCCATTGACAGGTCAAGAAGTCAATGTCTATGACTTGGGCATATCAGGGTATATGACACCAAATAGGCACCACTTTGTGACCTTCAAGGAAATCACATCCCACACAATCAATGCTATAGATAAAACAGTCTTCAAGACTACAGGGATAGGCAACATTAGGATCAGCATCTCTAATAGGAAGACAATGACACACTTTATGTTAAAGGTTGTGCTTTACTGCCCTGACCTAGCATTAATGCTAGTCTCCCTGATGCATTGCAATATGACAGGCTACTCAGTCCTACTGAAGGACCAAAAATGCCTAATTCAGGGTGCAAATGGAATACTGCTTGAGAAGGTCCCACTCTCAAATAGAGTCTACATGGTAGAGGTTGAGTCAACAGTGGCAGCACTGAATGCAGCATGTAAACCACTTACACTAGATAAGCTGTACTGCTGCATAGGGTATATCTTCTCACAAGTCATCTGGAAGCTAGTCCAGGATGGTATAATTACAGGGCTTGATTTGACTTATCAAGCCAGCCAGGTTTTTGCATGGCATGTGGACAAGCAAAGCCAACATGCAAGCCCATTCTACAAAAGCTGGAGGGGCCGCTGTTCAGCACTGAAGTACTAACATTGTGTGAATTCAGCACTAGTGTAATAGCACCTTGAATACAATGTGGGAATGGTTTGGCTTGGTCAAGTTGTCAAGTATGTTAAGACTAAGAGCCAAGTTAGATGCAAGACCACTGCAATAAGAATTGCAGGGAAGTAAAATAATAGACTGTTTTGACTCAAAGTTGAGATGGTAGATAATACTTGACTTGTAGAACTTGTTGTTTTTCTCATTGTACTACTAGTCTTTATATACAATGGTTGGAATATCATATGAAAGAGATGTGGTGACATGTGAATCTGTACATAAGGGTATGACCTACTATGTGATGCAATGTCTGGGGTAAAGTGGTTATGGAATAGCGTCATGGGTTATGGAAAATGAATAGGAAAGTGGATAAGAGAAAAGGGAATGTATTGTGCGCGCATGTGTTTCAATTCAGGGATGGTAGTGGGGGTTTGTCTCGGTTCTCGGTTGTCTCGGCGTGTGTCATGATGTAGAATGGGGGGTAAATGGTAAACTCATGATGGATGTGTCTCGTATATTGTCTCGACTCGGAATTAGTTCGTGTTGATCTTGTGACTCGTGCATTTGGGGACTCGTTGTCTTGTGACTCGTATTGACTCGTGTATGTTGACTCGTTGACTTGTACAGTTGTGTAGACTCTCGACTCGTGTAGTAGACTCGTTGACTTGTGCAGTTGTGTAGACTCTCGACTCGCATGTGTGTAAACTCGTTGGCTCACGTGTGTGTAAGAAAATGAATAGAGTTGTAGTGAATAGAGATATGAGGGAATGATGGTGTGATATTTGTCGGTTTCTAACAAAGTACACATACCAAGTACCTGGTAACTTGGCAGTGCTGACTGGACGATTAGTCTAATTCCACGCACAAGTGACCAAGTCATATACAAGCCACTTGGTACATTGGTCTTAGCTTGGCACATTCACTATCCACATCTCCTATCCCTATCCATCACCCACTCTTCCCCATTCATGATCCATTAATCCCCACTCCTTTTATTCTTTATTTCTTGGCCTGTTCCACCTCGGGACATTTCTTTATTGTTTTATCCTTGGCCATGACCCTATTGTTTTATATTCGGTCACCTTCTATTATCTTATTCTTGGCCACATTTCTATTATCTTATGTTCATTGTTCTATTTTTGTTCACATTCCTTTATTCTATTCTTGATCATCTGTGGATAATACTTCCACATGGTCTCCATACCTTATTGTTCTCCATTCCTTATGCCACCCTGATTTTACATCCCACTTCTTAACCTATATAAGTAGTACATGGATGTAGATGTTTCCTCATTCTGGAAATCAACTTGGTGTAAGCCTCCTTGTCTTCTCTCCTCCTGTCTGAAGTCCTTACTTGGGCCAACACCCTCAGCACCCTCCCAGGTACCTCTTCTGTCTGAAATCAGTGGCATGCATAGACAGTAGGGCGCAATGCATGAGTACATTGAAGCCAAGCCACCCTGATCAGTCTCCAGGACTTGGCCGATTCCTGCCAGCATTATGAAGTCAGCACTATTGCAATAGTGCTTGGCCCATGCATCATCAGCAGTCCTGGTGCCTGACACCAGTCAGCTGAGCAGGTGTGGCAAGCTTTAATATACTTGTGCATTACACCCTCTGTCCATGAAGCCATTGGATTTTGAGAGATGTTTGGGAGGGTTGTTATGACCCATGCCACCAATAAACCCACATTAGACCCCACAACCACCCGCACCATTTCCAGGACCTTTCCGACCACTCAAAGCCTGAATAACTGCCTTCCAAGCTCTGACACATCAATCCGAGGTTCCACATTTCTGAACCTCTGAAGATTCCGAAGTCAAGGTTCCGCTCCTTTGATAAACAATGTGCAGGATCATTGCATACCTCACTCCCTTGTTTTTTGTTCTATATTGCCCCTTGTACTCTCTTCCCCCCTTGTCTTTACTTGGCAAAAGATAGTACAAGACTAGATACATGTATATAAGTCATCAGTCGACTGGACTATTCGCCAGTACGAATATTGACTTAATTCTGCATCATAGTTTCCGATTCAGTTCCGGTAAACTTTCCAACTTTCCGAAACTAGGGACAGACGATTGAGGAGGGTGCAACACATAAGTTGAAGCCAAGTCCCTGTGATCTCAAACCACTCGTACTGTCCTACACCGTGAACAGTCCTAGGCCCCTGGCACTTCCGTCCTTCCATCCCCATTCCAATTCCGATTGTGAACCCACAACCTTTAGTCCCTCTGCCTCTGGAGTATGAACCCCCCTTTGGAAATCATTCAGAACCCTCCAGAAACCCTTCTGGAAGCCTCTAGCTAAGCGCTGACATGCGGATTTAACAAGGGTGCTGAGAATGTTGGCCCAAAGGTGGACAAAGGACAGAGGGGCAAGGAGGATATACAAGTCTTAATTGTGATCTTCTGAATAAAGAAATACATACATCAACTATGTTACTTTTATAGTCAAAGAAAATAGGGATGAATGTGTAAGGGCAGCCTAGGCAGCCGTTCTACCCTAAGGCAGTATGCTGGCGAAGGGGGATCCAAAGATTTAGCACAATTTGTATGTATACAATAACTAGGCATACCTGGTGAAGGGGGATCCAAAGAGAAAACTCTAAGGAACCCTTCACCCACTCACTACAGTGATATATGTACCATTGCCATTGTTAAGGATTTGACATTCAGCCTAAACATCTCCTTATTCCTGGCAATGGTATTGATTCTATTCATTATTATCTCTGATATCTGCCTTTGATAGGAGTTTGAATTTGCCATTGTATTTCACAGTTGTGTGACTCTGTGACCTCAGCTCTTTTCTAAGAGACTGAGGTATGAGTTCAAGTTTATTCTCTTATTTCATACAATTGTTAACTATTCTTTTAGATAGTATTTCAGGTAGCTAACTACTTCTAATATGAGCTCTTTTTCAAGAGACTGAGATAGTATTTCAGTATATTTCAGTTCTTATATTTTAACAGCCATGGCACTCTGTTTATAGTAGGCATTGCTTCCTATGCTGGTCATATGTAGAACCAGGGAGCTGGGTTTGCCGGTAATTGCTGAGGGTGTGGGTGATAGCCATGGGTGATGCCCGCAGATGGCTGTAGCCAGTTGTAGTGCTCCCTTGATGTGTATCTCAATAGTGCCAGTTGGGCATATGCCAAACAAATCTTGGTCAGTGGGTAGGAACCTCAGTTGGTATGGTTTTGGTCAGGACCTAATCTTGGAGGTTCCCCTAACATCACCCTGTTAGATTGTCTAATCCCACATACTATTCATATCTCTAATTAATATCTTCCAAAATAAGGCATTATACATACAGAGCTCTATGGAGTAGTATTGGCAATCTGATAACTTACTAGGGCTCTAAACTCAACTTGTATAGACACACATGTCTCCACTCAAGGAGTCAACCTGAAAGGTTAACCATGTGGACTAGATGGTGTAATGGTTAACACCATAGCTATATATGCTATAGCCCTGGGTTCAAATCCCAGTCTGGTCATTCTTTTCACCTCAACACCCCCCCCCTCTAGAATGCAGCATCCTGGATGTATTGATTCCAATAGGTGGGACCAGCATGTCAAGCCCACAATACCATGCTCTGATTTACTCAGCAGTACCAACCAACAAACCCTTACCATATCATCCCTTACCAGTATGTGGCCTCGGCTCGGTACATTTGGTTCATCATTTGGTTCATTATCTCTATCCCACCCTCCTATTCTTTATCATTCTTTTATTCCCTGTCCTTCCCCTTGCCTGTTTACCCTCAGGACACTCACTATTTGTTGTCACTCGGCAGTGGCCCTATTGTTTTATGTTCAGCCACTCTCTATTGTTCTATTCTCACTCATTCTTTTGTTCTCAGTCATACTTCATTGTTCTATTATCATCCACATTCCTTGTTCTATTCTTGATCATTGTGGACAATACCTCCACATGATTCTTCATACCTTATTGTTCTCCATTCCTTGTGCCACTCTGTTCCACATCTCACTTATTAGTCTATATAAGTAGCCAATGTATGTAGATGGTTCTTTGTTCTGGAAATCAACTAGGTTTACGCCTTCTTGTCCTCCCTCCCCCTGTCTAAAGTTCTTTACCTAGGCTGACATTCTCGGCACTCTCCCAGGTATCTCTCTGTCCCAAATCGGTGGCATGCATGGGAAGTAGGGTGCAATGTACGAGCACGTTGAAGCCATGCCACTATTCCTGGCCTGCAGGACTTGGCCACTCCTCAGCATTCCCGGAGCCTGACACAGCATGTGAGATTTGAAGGTAGATTCAGCCATTGAGAAAATTCAGTAGGGCATGCCAGGGTGCAGGTGATAGAAATCAGCAACAAGGTCAGGAGCCCATATATCATTTCCATTTTCCCAAGAGTTCTCTTTGTAGTCATAACCCTTCCACTTGATGAGGAACTGCAACCAGTTCACCCTCATTTGGCTGTCAAGTACTTGTTTGACCTCAAAGTGTTCCTCATTGTCGTATAAGACTGGTTGCAGTAGGAGTGGTCGGAGCCTGCCTGGGATTGGGTCTGCCAGTACCAGGCTGAGTTTGATAACCGGGAAGGCTGGGTGGAGGTGACTTAAGCCTTCAGGGGTGGTACATGTGTATCCTAACTTATGCTTTGATAAGATAGGGGCTGAGCTGCCTATGCACCAACTACTTCAATGATTGGTTGGTATAGATGTTGCTCATGTTGAGGTATACCTTGTTGCCTGGTGCAAACTTCGGTGTTAGCTGGTGTTGGGGATTTGTCAAGCTTTGGGTACTGACAGACTTTGGTACTGCTGAGGGTTGTCGGGTGGACAATGGCCAAGTCCTGCAGGCCAAGAGTAGTGGCATTGGCTTCAACATACTTGTGCATTGCGCCCTACTTGCTGTGCATACCACCGATTTGCAACAGACAGGTACTCAGGAGGATGCTGGTGATGCTGGCCTGAGTCGAGGACTTTAACAGAGGGGAAGAAAGTAGAAGGGCCTAAGCCTAGTTGATACCCAGAATGAGGAAATATGTACATGCATGTCCTACTTATATAGGTTAAGAAGCGACATGTGGAATAAGGAATGTGAGACAACAAGGTATGCAGAGCATGTGGTTATTGTCCACAACAAATAAAATTAGAATGAAGGAATGCAAAACGGGGATAAGACAATAAAGGATAGGATAATAGAAACATGGCCAAGGATAGGACAATAGGGAGTGGCCGACTATAAAACAATGGCTGTAACCAAGGATAACACAAGGGCAGGAAGTCCCAAGGTGAGATGGACCTAAGGGTGAGGACAAGGAGTGTGGATGGTGGATGTACCAAGCCAAGACCAGTGTACCAAGTGTTATGCATGCAGCATGGACACTTGGTCATGGATATAGGATGGTTGCTTGGTTGGCATTGCCGAGTGGACAGGTCTCAGTACGTGTACTTGACAGGATTGTAATAAGTTGCCATGTCCTCTTTTGCCTTTGCTAAGGCAGCCTTCAAAACAGAGAGTGCCCCTTCCATTCGCCCCTTGAACTGGTTTATGGACTCAATATGAGATGGGGGTTGATGCAGTTTGAATCCCATGTGTGAGTGACAGCCATATCCAGTAGGAACAGTGTTTATCAAGTCAAAGCATGGATATGGTTGTTGTATTGGAACTTGGCTAAGGGCGGGATGTCATGCCAGTTGTCCTGCCTTTCATTAATGAAGAGGTGGAGGTACTGCTCTAATTCCTGGTTTACCCACTTGGTTTGCCTATCTATTTGAGGGTGGTGGGCTGTGGATGCTGCTAGCTGAATCCTCAGCAGGCAGTAGAGTTCTCAGGTGAATTTTCAGATGAATTGTACTCCTTGGTTAGATACCACTACCCTCGGTAGGCCATGTAGCTTCCATATGTGATTGTTAAGTACATGTTACCAAGCATCAGTTCACTCAGTCATACCAGCCAAATGCTAAACATTTAATTCCACGCACAGGTGACCAAGTCATTTACAAGTCACTTAGTATGTCGATCTCAACTCAGAACATTCATCATTCACATTTTCCTTTATTCATCATCCATTATTCCTACCCCACTTATTCTTTATACCCTGTTCCATTTCCCCTTAGGATATGTCTATTGTTTTATTTTCAGTTATGCCTCTATTGTTTTATGTTTGGTCATATTCTATTATTCTATTTTCAGTTATGTCCATTGTTCTATTTTCGATCATTGTGGACAATGCTTCCACATGCTTTCCATACCTTATCCCTTTTACATATCTTACACTACTCTGCTCCATATCTTCTACCTCCAGTTCTTAGACTATATAAGTAGCATATGGATTTAGATAATTCTTCATCCTGAATATTGAATTTGAAACCCCCAGTCCTTCTGTCCTAACTCCTTACCTGGGCTGAAATCTTCAGCACTCTTCTGAGTTATCTTTCTTTTGAAACCAGTGGCCATATAGAAGTAGGGTGCAATGCATGAGTATATTGAAGCCAGCCATGTCCATTCAGTCTATTGGACTTGGCCGATATCCTGCCAGCATTGTGAAGTTAGCATGTTTGCATTAGTACTTATCCTATGCATCCTTGGCAATTTTTGGTGCTTGACAGTGATGCAGAAAGAGATATACTGCTCCAGCTGCTATGAAGATTGTGTGGGTTTGGATAAAATACACCCACTTAGATACCAATTCTACTATGTTCATCACTGTATTGTACCTATGTGTGTTGGGTAGTTCTACTATAAAATCCATGCTTATCATGTCCCATTGAGTCTTGGTGACCAGGAGCAGGTGGAGCTTGCTAGAAGGGCACTGCCTCTGGGCCTTCATCTGTAGGCACAAGTCACATGTCCTGATATACTCGCTGACATACCGAGACATGTAGGGCTACCAGTAGTTTTGGGAGATGCACTCTAGGGTCTTCCAATGGCTGGGATGGCTAGCTACCTTAGAGTCATGGTGCTGGGCTATGATCCGTTATCAGAGGTCCCTTACATCCAGGATGTATGCCTTTCCTCAGAAGGTTAACAACCTGTTGGTCTGATCCCACTCAGCTAAAACAAGTGACTTTCCTCCTGCCTCTTATAACTTCTGCACTGCCTCTGCTACTTCATCCTCTAAAATTCCCTTGTTGAATTCCTTCCTCAGATATTGGGTAATCTCCCACTCCTCTCCTTCTTCTAATCTGAGTCCTTCAAGGGCCCACACCTTGAATAATTCAGGTCAAGCAAGACCAGGTCACTGTTATCGCCTGCTCCTGTGCATGCTCTGGTTGTCTCTCTTCTGTTCCAAATCAGTGGCATGCATGGAAAGTAGGGCACAATACACAAGTACATTGAAGCCATGCCACTCCGACTGGCCTGCAGGACTTGGCCACTTCCTGACAGCATCCTGAAGTCGGCACTATTAATATAGTGCTTGGCATGTACATTGTTGGCATCACCGATACCTGACAATGTGATGCTTTGTGCCTTCAAGGAAGTGCCTCCATTCTTCTAAGGCCCAATGATTGCAAGCATCTACTTGTCATGGATCTCATAATTCCTTTCTATTGAGGAGAGACTCTTTGAGTATGAATAGATTACCCAGTCAATGCACTCTAAAATGAGGGTGAGGCCGAAACAGAAATTACAGTAAAGTAATCTGAGGAGACAAAAGAGTCTTTAATCAGGACAATCAACTCATTAGAAACCCCCAGGGATAGAATGCAATTGAACTGAACAATCAACAGAACAATCTCACTCTGTAGAATCAGTTTACTAATCAGGACAATCAACTACTTAGGCTGAATCCAAAATACTAATACTGGACAATCAATGGTACTAATATATGAGAAATAATAATAATACTGGACAATCAACAGTATTAATATTATATAAACATAGTAGCAGGACAATCAACTGCTGACTAAGAATTACTGAGTGACAATGTCAAGCTGACAAAGGTGAGGAAGATGGATGATATGAATTGATTGCTTTAAAGGGGGGCAGGAAGTCCTCCTTTTATACTAGTTTACAGGCTGATTAGTAAACTAAGCATCTAATTCTACACCTTCCTAATAGGGAAAGTCTTCCAGAAACTGGTGGTATGTGCACAGAAGGTCATGGAAGGGGCTGGAACCTTGTAGAAGTTCCTAGATCTATTTTGTGCTACTTTCCATATTTAGTAATTAAAAATGGCATTGTAGACCAGTTTTGAGAATGTGATTAAAGAAGAGGCAGTGCTGAGACACTCTGGTGTCTCACTATAATATTTGTATGAGACAGGGTTGTCTCAGGCTTAATATTTGGTGTGTTTCTATGGAGAAACTGACAACTTGGCTCTGGGCTTGAATTTGGTTGCAGCCTAATTATCTGGAGAGTGAAGCTTGAATTTCAGGCCAAACCTTCAGTGGTGATTAATAGAAGTTGAATTAGGGATAATGGAAGTATTAGGGAGTATTATAAGGCATCAGGAATGGAAAGGCCTTGGGGAGAAAGATTTGAGAGAGACTAGACTTATTAGCAAACAAATGCTAATACTATTGAGATAAGGTGGTTATACAATAGAGAGCTTGATGTTTTTGTAGTTTTAGTCTTTTTATGTTGTTTTTGTGTTTATCTATCAACCACTTAAGAGATCCCCAACAGGTTACACTGAACAGATACCCTATCCAAGCTATACCTGTTGAGCAAAACTGCAAAGGAATGCTAAAAAGAGATGGTGATCTGAGCCATCTGAGCCGGACCTTTGCCATGCATGATACATGATGAGCCTGAAGATGGCAAAGGGGGAAATGACTGTGAGCCCTTCCTTGAACCAGGCAATTGTCTATTCACGACTGTGGCCTTGCCAAACATCCCCATCTCAACCATAGGGAATGGCATGGGTGACCCATGGGTCAAATGTAGGTGACCTGCACCCAACCCATGGGGAACCTGAACCCATCAACCCATGGGTTTGTTCTCATAGGTGGACACATGTCATATATATGCATATATGGAACATTCATGTCCCATATATGCATGTTTAGTGCATGTGCATATGGCATGTTCATATTGTATGTGTGTGCATGCATGACACCATAGGTTGGGCTTGGTTATGGTGACAGTAAAGCTGTCGATCTCAACCATGTTACAAATTTGACTCTGACAGCACTCAACCCATATCACCTTCACTGTTGCCACATCACACAGCCAACCATTCTATTCAGCACTCCAATCTTCAGACTCCCAATTTGTCATCATGTCTTCTTCAGAGCTCATTCCCATGCAATGCTACAACAGCCAGGATACTGTTGAGGAATTGGGAATGCCCCCTGTCATTTCTGGTCATTTTTTCGAGCTTAATCAGTCTGCAAAGTCCAAACCTCTCTTAACAAAAATATTCACTTAAATCAGCCATATCTTGGCAACAAAAAAATATAATAATATTTTTGACAGGCCAATCAAGAGTGAAATATCTTCAATAATTAACTCTTGATTTGCAAGAAGATTGAGCCAGTGGACAATCATAAAAATATGCATATTTTCACCTATCCATGTATGGACCTGCAAGCTACAACAACTATGGAACCAAATATTCAAACCTATGAAAGTGGCTCCAATTTTCTAGCTCAAATTCTCAGTCCACAGTGTACAATGAATTCCTGGACTTATATAATACTAATTACATAAATGGTCAGTCCAGAAGCATGACTTACATAATGTTAATATTTTGTGACATGACCAGTCATGAAAGTACCAGTCGTGGGAATATTATATTTCTTTATTGTGAAAGTAGATACAATGGTGACACAATGACTCCACAGGCTTCCAAGGCATTCCAATACTTTCTGAACACCTCCACAAGTTTCATGAAGGAATTGCCTTATCAGGAGATTACATAATTAGAATTAGTATAAAAGAAGCTAGTTATGTAGTGTAAATAACAATCATTTTTTTACCCATATTATTCCACAGGATTAAATAAGTACCAGCAGCACTCTTATAAGTGGATTGAAGTCTGCTTAGGTCACTAGTCCAAAGACCGGAAGCCACACTCAACAACGGGTCTAAAGACCTGTTGAATAAGGTTCATTCCAAAGAGTGAACCTTAGCTTTTGCTACTGAAGTGGCAGGCTACCCCTTTAAAAACTAAAGTCAGATAAAAATTAGAAAAGTGGAAATAAACCTCAACCAGTCTAGAACTAATAGTTTAACATCCTCAAACTATTAATTCTATATGTAACAAACAGGATACCTGACAAGACCCCCCTTAAATATTCTCTTTAGACAAACAACCTGGATCAGAATCAATAAAGACATTTTGCATGGCTATGTGAGATTTCATTAAATCTTTATTGCAATACTCTTGTGATAACAGATTACATGAATCTCTGGAGTATAATTTCTTAATTAGGTTCTCCATAAAAATAGCCCATGCAGGTGTATTTTGTTGTCCTCCTGCATCTTGTTGGAGAACTTGACTTGCCTTGGTTAACACCAAAGTTTTGTCATAGCTTCTTGGGTTCCCAAACAGACACACACATCTAGACAGAACTATTAACACATCATTATACCTCATCCAGCACATTTCTCACTCAGAAGAAGATCTTATCCAATCTACACTCAGTCATGTGCAATAGGGGATGCAGTCTATTTCCTAGAAAGTTAAGAACCATAGATATTTCTTGGAATGATATCTAGACAAGCATATCATCATATCATGATAGGAGTAGAGTGGAATACGAGGCAGAGTTCAGGGTACCATCCCTGTTTTGGAACTGTAAAAGAGGTAACCTGAGAACTGTGACAAAACTTTGGTGTGAAGAAAGCCTAATCAAGTTCTCCAACAAGATGACAGCAAGCTAATACCTGTCTGGGTTGATGTCCAAAAAGAATTGTTTAGAGGGGGCCTTGGCAGGTAGATTTTCAATTACATGTAGGAATAATAGTTTATGTTCATGAACTATTATTCTACCCTTGCCTAGGATTATTTCCACAGATGTTCTATAAAATCTGATTTAGTTCTTTTATGATGTTTTTACATACCTTTTATATTTTAGCCAAGAAACCTTCCACTTAGGTAGAAGGGTTTGAGATTTACTCTTTGGAATAAACCTCTGTCAACAAGTCTAAGTGGTTGCTGACCAACTTATGTAAGAGTGCTGGCAGCACTAGATAATCCAGCAGATTATGGGTGATAGTAAGATTGATTGTTAAGTTTCTTTTATGCTACAGAACTAGTCTCTATATATACTAATTCTAAGCTAATTATGCAACTCCCTAATAAGGAAAGACCTTCTGGAAATTAGTGGAAAGTTACAGAAAGGGATGGAAGGTCCTGGAATCCCCTGGAAGTCACAGTGTCACCCTTATAGTCACTAATAATAAAAAGAAAGAAATATTTCCACAGCTTGTAGTCTTGTGACTGGTCAAGTCACAAAATATTAATAGTATATGAGCCATGCTTCTGGGCTGACCTTTATGTAATAGCCATTATATAAGCCCAGGAATTTGTTGTACAATTTGGTTTGAGAACTTGACCTAGTGTAAGGGCAACCTAAGTAGGTGTTCTACCCTTGGGCAGTGTGCTGGTAAAGGGGGATCCAAACATTTAGTATAGCACCTAATCACACAGTGACTAGCATACCTGGCAAAGGGGGATCCAAAGAGAAAACTCTAGGGAACCCTTTGCCCACTAACTACAAAGATATATATAAGTACCATTGCCATGGTGCTCTGCTCATACTGGGCATCACTCTCCATATTAGTTGGGGCCTCAGAATAGCCAGTGACAGATGAGGGTATGGCTGATAACTGTAGTTGATGCCCATTGATGGTGGCTGCCAGTCGCAATGCCCACTTGGTGAGTATTTTGTTTGGTATAGTCAGGAGTAGGCTGAATGGATCTTGGTCAGTAGGTATGAACCTCAGTTGATGCAGCATCAGTTGGGACTTATTATTAGGGGGTTCCCCTGACATCACCCCCCCTCTAGAATGCAGTGTCCCAGATGCATTGATCCTGACTGGCAGGACTGGTGTGTGGGATCTGAAGGTGGATGCCTCCATTGAGTGGATTCAGTGGGGGGGGCATCTGGGTGTTCATGATAGAAATTAGTGATGAGGTCAGGAGTCCAAACATTGTTTTCATTTTCTCAGGAATTCTCCTTGTAGCCATAACCCTTCCATTTGATGAGGAACTGTAGCCAATTTGCTCCCATTTGGCTGTTGAGTACTTGTTTGACTTCAAAGTGTTCCTCTTTGTTGAGTGGGATCAGTTGTGGTGGGAGGGGCTGTTATCTGCCTGGAATAGGGTCAGCTGGAGCCAGGGTGAGATTGATAACTGGGAAGATGGGGTGGAGATGACTCAAGCCTTGCAGGAGTCAAAGTCGGTATGCATGGGATCCAACTTGTTCTTTAATGAGGTAGGGGCTGAGTTGCCTGTGTACCAACTTCTTCAATGGCCGATTGGTGTGAATATTGCTAGCATCAAGGTATACCTTGTTGTCTGGCATGAACCTTGGCATTGGCTAGCATCTACGGTTACAGTAAGTCGCTATATCTTCCTTCACCTTTACCAGGGCTGCTTTTGCCTCAGAAAGTGCTCCCTCTATCCAATCTTTGAACTCATTCATAGATTCAAGCTGAGATGGGGGTTGGTGTGGTTCGAAACCTATGTGAAGGTGTTGGCCCATGTCGAGTAGGAGCAGGAATTCCCTAGTCAAAGCATGGATGTGATTATTGTACTGGAACTTGGCCAGGGGCAGGAGGTCATCCTAGTTGTCCTGCCTCTCGTTGACAAAGAGTCAAAGGTACTGTTCCAGTTCTTGGTTCACCTGCTCGGTTTAACCATCCATCTGTGGGTGGTAGGCTGTAGAGGCCACCAGGTAAATACCCAATAAGTGGTAGAGTTCTTAGGTGAATAATCACGGACAAATTGGACCCCTCAGTCAGACACCACTACTCTAGGCAACCCATGTAGTTTCCATGCGTGGTGTAGGATGAGTCATGCTGCCCCAGCTGCTGTGACAGTTGCATGGGTTGGTATGAAGTTCGCTTACTTAGCCACCAAGTCTACTATGTTCATCATGGCATCGTACCCATGTGTATCAGGCAGTTCCACTATGAAGTCCACACGTATCATGTCCTATCGTACCTTAGGGACTGGGAGCAGGTGGAGTTCCCTGGCAGGGTACTTCCTCTGGGCCTTCGTCTGTAGGCACAAGTTGTACATCTTGGTATACTCACCAATATACCGAGATATATAGGGCCACCAGTAGTTTCAGAAGATGAGCTCCAGGGCCTTCCAATGGCCAGGGTGTCCTGTCACCTTAGAGTCATGGTGGTGGGCTACAATCTGCTGTTGGAGGCATCCTAAGTCTGGGACATACACTGTAGAGTTGCTCTAGGTAATTAATACCTAAAAGCCTGCGCGCACCGGTCCTTTTCTCTGGCGGGATCTAGCGCAGTGGTTCGGCACAGCTGGAATTGGTTCTGTGACTTGGGCAATGTATGAATGAAAATAGAATGTGAACGAAATATGGTGTGATGTGACAGGGATGTGACCTTGATGAGATGTGAATGTGTCATGCTGACTAAGGCTTGGACTTTGACTTTGGGCTTGAATACAATAGTCTAGATGTTTCTAGACTAGTCTTGACTTGGACTTGTAGACTGGACTTGGGCTTTAACTTGAGAACTTGTTATTACAGAGGTGAGCCAGAGGCCTATATATACAAAAACCAAGCAACAATGCGAAATGATGCAAGAGGTTGGCTATGTCAGTTGAATGACAAAGCACGAGAACAAAGTATACAAAAGAGGAAACTATGGAGAAACTCTGGAGAAATGATACAGCATCGAGGCTGTGCGAATAGGGGCTATGATAGGGAGAGACTAACCAAAAAGGTAAGGATGATGAGTAACAACGAGAAAAGACTAACAGAATAGGAAACAGGTCTGAGTCATGCCAAGAAAAGGGGAAATATATAAAAGAAACAATAAGGAAGTCCACCAATAAACGTCTAATAACCTTGTCCAGTACTCCTGAGGGGCCTTAGGATAAGTCAGGGCACTGAGTCATCTCGGAGTATTTCCATGTCACAGGCAACATATCTTCCATAATTTCTCCAGTATCCAATCTAAGGATAGGGGTCTGGGAGTAGGAGGACTAATGGGTATACAGTCGTGCACTCTTATTTTGTGTTTAAGAGTGAGTCGAATGGAGTGGGCGGGATAATCAGGATGGGATGGTGCCCTGAACTCTGCCTCATATTCCACTCTACTCCTATCACGATATGCTGGTCTAGACGTCATTCCAAGAAATATGTATGGTTCTTGGCTTTCTGGGAAATAGACTGCATCTCCTATCGCATATGACTGAGTGTAGATTGGATGGGATTGTCTTCTGAGTGAGAAATGTGCTGGTGGGGGTATGCGAAGATAATGATATGTTAATGGTTCTGCCTCGATATGTGTGTCCTGGGTATTGTAGTGTTGCATGGGAATGAGCTCTGAAGAAGACATGATGACAAATTGAGAGTCTGAAGATCGGTGGGCTGAATAGAATGGTTGGCTGTGTGATGTGGTGACAGTGAAGGTGATATGGGATGAGCGCCGTTAGAGTCTGATTTGGAACATGGTTGAGATCGGTCGCTTTACTGTCAATGCCTTGCCCCAGAAGCTTAATAACCCGTCGGTCTCTCCCTAATCAGCCAAAACTAATGATTTTCCTCTCACTTCCTATCACTTCTGCACCACCTCTGCCACCTTATCCTCTCATGTCCCCTTGCCAAGTGCCCTCTTCAGCTCTTGGGTGATCTCTCACTTCTCCCCTTCCAGTATTAGCCTTTCAAGTGCTTGTATTGTGAACAGCTTAGGCCAAAGCAATACCAGGTCACTGTTATTGCCAGTTCCTGAGCCATGGTCTGACCAATGCAATAGATCATCAGACTTCATCATCATCACTCTAGGTTGGTGCCTCAGGTTGAATTTGAAACATGAGAGATAGAGTGACCAGCAAGCCTGTTGCCAATTCAGCTTTTTTGAAGACCAGAAGTATTCCAGGTTCTTATGGTCAGTCTAGATCTCGATGCAATGTTTGGTGCCTTCAAGGAAGTGCTTCCACTCTTCCAAGGCCTGGATGATCGCAAGCATCTCCTTGTCATGAATTTCATAGTTCCTTTCTACCAGGAAGAGACTTTTTGAGTAGAAGGCAATTGGGTGCCACTTGTCATCCTCAGGTGACTGCTGCAAGAGGACTGCTCTTGTAGTGACATCAGAGCTATCCCTCCAATTGGTAAGGTCAGCTGTTGTTGGCAAACCTGAGGACAGGTGCCATTGTGAACCTCTTCTTAAGCCCTTCGAAGGCCACCTGCTCCACATCCCCCTAACTCCACTTCATGTCCTTCTTCATAAGCTTGAACAATGGCCTGGCATGGTGCGAGAACCTTTCGATGAATAGGGAACGGCACGGGTCACCCACGGGTCAAATGTGGGTGACCCGCACCCGACCCATGGGA
>QLPI01000304.1:0-14797 GCA_003314275.1 Chroogomphus rutilus
GTTCCATTTGGTGAGTCAATATAAAATAACATTGGGGTGCTGATACGAAAGGAAATATGCAGCCGCAGACTAATCAAAAGGAAAGATTATTGGCGCAAGCATGAGAGATCGTGTGCTAAAAGCCAATAGTTCTGCCACACTTGTTAATTAACTAACTTATGTGATCTCACTTTCGTATGTCCTTCATCGACCACAAGAAAAACTCCAAATCTGGAATGAAACTTGACGCCAAATTTGATAACTGGCCCTTCCAAGCCCTGAACGCCCTCCATCTTACGTGTCGTGCTGAGTTTTTTTTTTTTTTTTTTTTTTTTTTCCAAAGGTTCCTCCTAGGGCGAGACTCTATGTAATACGGTTTGTATATGTTCTCTGGGAATAAATTGGTACTTATTGCATTGTCTGTCTCCGCGAGCGCACCATTGGCGGTTCCGTGCTGTGTGTTCTGCCTACCGTGCCTGATTCCGTCATTCATTATTCTCCTGTGTGCTCTTTGCTCTCGTTATTCTCTGTATTCTCTGTCCTCTGCTGTCGGGGGACTCAATGAACAAAACTTTTACGTCCTGTGTTATCTCCTTCTGGTACATCTGTAGCTTGACTGGCTTGTTTTTGTTGTGATTAGGATGAGCAAAATACACTATATCCACTATCCTTACAAAAAAAGCTCACACTCCTTTTGATAATTGAGCCTACAGAACCATCAAAACAACAATAATTATTCCTATGAATATTTTCGCAATTCTCCCCCAATTATTCGAGGATCTGGAGGGGGATATATGCGCATATATTCACTTAAAAATCATCAACTTATGCCGAACTCATCGATATACAATATTTTCAATCATCTTCTGCACACAGTTGTTCAATCTGCAAGGTCCATTAGTAGGATGGGTATCACTTTGATACCTTGTTCTAATGTTTTGGGAATGGAGGTCTGCAATTCTGCTAGGTGTAGTAGTGCCATTGCAAGGGTATGATCTGTGATCAGTTGTTGTTCTGGGAGGAGTTGGGTGCATTCTCAGCTTCGCCTCTATTGCTGGTAGTGTTCTGAGAGCTAGAGCAAAGGTTGCAGCTGTCTTCATATGTATATTGAGGCAGGGTCCTTTTTCTGAGGACTCCTACCATTGGGACTGGATTTTCATGTGGATGTTGTGGATGTTGGTGGATGGATGCCAGGGGCTGGTTTTTGGATTCAATTAACTAGGGAGTGATTGGTTTTTTTTTGGTTTTTTTTTTTGAAATTTGTTTTTGAGGGGCATAGGAATGTTGCTTACCCTGATGCTTATTGACAAAGACCCAGGTGCTGCTCCACCTCCTGGTTGACATACTCAGTTTGGCCATCCCCTTGTAGGTGATAGGCTGTTGTTCCTGCAAGCTTAATTCTGAGGATTCAGTAAAGTTCATGAGTGAACTCCAAAATGACCTGAGGAGTATGGTCTGAGACTACCTGTTTTGGATCACAGTGTCACCCTTGTAGTCACTAATAATAAAAAGAAAAGAAATATTCCCACAGCTTGTAGTCTTGTGACTGGTCAAGTCACAAAATATTATTAGTAATTGAGCCATGCTTCTGGGCTGACCTTTATGTAATATCTATTATATAAGCCCAGGAATTTGTTGTACAAGTTGGTCTGAGAACTTGACCCAGGAATTTGGTGCCATTTTCCATATATTAAGTAATTGACACCCAATATGGTTTCTTGCAGGTCCAAATAGGAATAGACAAAAAAGATATGTTTTTGAGGATTTTCCTTGGACTTGAGGGTTTTGTTATTTAAGAGTTAATTACCCTAAGTAATTTACTCTTAAATGGCCAGCCAAAAGTTATGATATTTTTTTGGTAGTCAATTCAAGACTGGTTTCTTGGATAATTTTCTGATTAAGAGAGGTTTGGAATCCAATATACTGATCCTGGTTCAGTGGCCCTTCATGTCTAGTGGATAATTCCCCATTCCCTAACAAACACCCCAATATCCTAAACCAGACTCCCAGGATCAGGCCTTTGGGCATTTGGGAGATCATACTGCCAGACCTAGAAGAAGGGTAGCATATGATGGGGAATCAGTGCATGGGATCAGGGTATATAGAGTGTGGGACTCACTAGCAAGGGGCCTTAGTTTTCCTCTTAGAAACCCCCCCATTGCTAGGTAAAGTCCCCTCCCTTCATGTACATAGATGAGTAACCAAACTTGGGAATCCCCCTTTGCTAGACACTGTGTGACAGCTCTCAGGCACCACTGGGGTTGCCTTACACAGGCCTCCCAACCCATGCTTGCCAGCCTATGAAGTGCATAGCTGAACCCATGTGGCCATCCAAGTTTGACGGTGACAATACAAATGGATGGGCATTCATGCAGTCATGCACCCTCTACCTTGGTGTCTGTACGAGCAACTTCCCTGACCAGCAGTACCAGATCCTCTGGGGGACACCATTCATGAAGGCTGGAAAAGCAGCAAACTTTGCTTCCCAAGTATTTGGCTATGAAGTGAAGACAGGTAGGCCTCTCAATGCAAATTGGAAGGCATTTGTCAAAGCCTTTCAGTAGCACTTCTACCTGTCAAGCATGGGAAGTGCTGAGGTTTCATGGGCAGAGTACTAATGCAAAAGTACTGACTTCATGATGCTGACTGGGTATCAGCCAAGTCCAGTAGACCAATCAGACATGGCTGGCTTCAACATACTCATGTGTTGCACCCTACTTTCTGCATGTGCAACTGATTTCAGAGAGAAGAGTAACTTGGGAGAGTTCTGAGGGTGTTGGCCCAATGTCAAGTACACGTACCGAGGTCCCAATTATTCGCCAGTGCCGACCGAGCAACCATCCTACGTCCACGTACAAGTGTCCATGCCACATGCATGTCACTTGATACGCCGTTCTTGGCTCAGCGCATCTACTATACCATCTGACCATTCTTCGGTCCGTCTCACCTCGGGACTTCCTGTCCTTGTACTATCCTCGGTTACGAGCCTTGTCTTATAGTCTGGCACCTCCTATTGTCCTATCTTTGGACACTTTCTATTATTCTATCCTTCATTGTTCTATCCCCGCTTTGCATTCCTTGTTCTAATTTTATTCGTTGTGGACAATAACCGCATGCTCTGCATACCTTGTTGTCCCACATTCCTTATTCCACATGTCGCTTCTTAACCTATATAAGTAGGACATGCATGTACATATTTCCTCATTCTGGGTATTGACTAGGCTTAGGCCCTCCTACCTTCTTCTCTTCTGTTAAGTCCTCGACTCGGGCCGGCATCATCAGCATCCTCCCAAGTATCTGTCTGTTGTAAATACAGTGGCACGCACGGCAAGTAGGGTGCAACGCACGAGTACATTGAAGCCAATGCCACTACTCTTGGCCTGCAGGACTTGGCCATAGTCTGCCCGACCTTTCGCCAACACCCCTCGGCAGTACCGAAGTCCGTCAGTAACTAGGGAAATGCACGGGTTATGCAAACCCGCATGGGTCACTGGGTCGGGTGTCCTTGGGTTTGGGTGCGGGTCAAGCCTTGAGCACCCGTGACCCGGGCCCAACCCGCGGTGTCAACTCTGTCACAAACGTGACGTATGCATCGCTAGACACGACATATGGCTGCCCTTCAAATTCTATTGGAGAATTACTTGGTCATGTAAAGCTTCTTATCTTGTGCCCGAAGGGCTCTGGCAAAACAATGCTTGCTGAATCCCTTGTGCATGGTAATCCGGATGTGGTGGATGTCAGACAATGGGTCGATGATCCTCGCTTTGGGAGAGTGTTAACTGGAGAGACCAGAATGGATGGCGAGACTATGGGAGCTTCTGGCAATTTCAAGCTTGTGGAGACGGCTGGCTTCGACCGGGCAGATGATGTGAGTCTTCCATAATATCCTCATATTAATGGTGTGCATCTTACCCAGCTTTTTCGGTCAGCCCAAAACAATCGTGACTCGAATTATTGATGCAGTCCATGTTGAGACGAGAGAAAGAGGAGACAGGGGATCGGGGGAGAATTAGGAGGAGACATAGAGTTGGGAGCACAGGAAGGTGCACATGTAGAAAGATGGACTTAGAGATTACCACCCAGAGTCCCGGAACGAACTAAAAAGTAACATTACAGTGATACAAAAGTATATACAGAACACCGCCCTCATATGTAGACACGGCGGATCGAGACACAGCGGCTTACATGCTAGGCGCCCATAGAGAAGAGATACGCATGGGACGAGAATGAGACACACGCACCTGGAATAGAGTATACGGGGTGGAAATAGGTCATAGAGTACACGGGGACAGAGGGATGTATCACTCACGGGACAGGAAACAGGAGAAGATATATTCGGGGCGCATACATGCAGGTGACATGCACTCACCAGCAGAGAAACGGGGCTCGATGCCAAAGATAGAGTGGAGGGCACTGCAAGAAGCAGCAAAGAGTATTTTCACATTGAATACAACCATGCGGACAGGGCAGACAGAAATAGATTAGAGGAGCGGCGACCCATATCGGGTCGACTGCATACAGACACCGTCTCAGGGTAGTTACGGTGGTCATTACATTCAGGACTCGGAATCTCTATAAGAGATAGATAGGTAGAGAATAACAAACCAGTCTCGCACTCAAAGAACACTGTCTATTGTCGTAATCTACGAACTCTGGATCGCTCGTGTCATTATACCGGGCTATCAGCTTTATCGTCGTCACTCACGTCCCCGGACCCAATGGGAACATTATATTGAGTTTACTACGATTTAACTGCGATTTTAGTTGCATTTTCTATAGAGACCATCATCGTCAGGCAGTCACTCAGCCCCCTGCATATTCATAGATACAGTCACGTGACCCCGAGCCATATCGGGCTAGATCCATCAGGGCAATACTATTGTTGTCCGGACACACTGGGAATAATTCCCGATACGTATCACATCACACTCACGCTGGTATTACACGTTGACAAGTACCAGAGTCGTTCACAAACGACTGTCGCTCATTCCCGCACTCCCGTAGCCACCTCCCTGGGTCGGCACTTAGTCAAACCTAAAAGCTTCGTATCGCGCGGAGGGCTACCTACGGTGGAATATAATATATTCCAAACATACCTATTAGATAGTTATTACAAACAACTATCTACCTAAATAACCCATCCCCATAGTCACCCGGGACATACGCCTAGAGTCCACTCACAATTTCGCGCCGTATTGCCATTCCTATCTCAAACCCACCCTCCAGACACAGCTCTTCGCGACCTCCTTGCTTCTTCACAGACCCATTTCTTCACTGCCGTACTCTTGTTGACTTCATCCTGTGAGTTCTTATCATCTACCCCTTTGTTGACCCCTTTGACAGATCATTTGGCGCCACAGTCGGCGCATTGGTGTTGGCGCATGCGCGTATGCATGCGACACCACGAACACGACAAACGCGCTGTAAGCGACGTACCCACACGCGCCGCCACGAATGCGTAGAATGCGACTTACCTGCACCCGCTGCCACGAACGTGACGAATGCGACATACCTGCACGCGCCACCATGCACGCAACAAATGCGCCATACGCATACGCACGCGCCGACACGAATGCGACGTACCCGCACACGAGCGGGTGCGGCACGCACCCGACACCCGTCGACCCATGGGAAAAAACCCATGGGTTGACGGGTTTGGGTTTCCCATGGGTTGGGTGCAGGTCACCCACATTTGACCCGTGGGTGACCCGTGCCATTCCCTATCAGTAACAGAAGCTCGACACCCAAGTAAGGACTTCACAAGAGGATATGGGGGTTTCCAAGTTGATAATCAGAATGAGGAACTATCTACATTCATATGCTACTTATATAGGTTAAGAACTGGAGTTGGAACAGTGTCAAGTACACATACCGAGGATCCGGTAACTCGGTGGTACCAACTAAAATACTCCATTAGTAACCAAGTATGAGCCACTCGATGAGTCATTCTCGGCTAGACGCATATATCGGTCACATTCCTCATTCCCATCTCACGCCTGCTCCTCACCCCTCGGTCCGCCTCACCTCGGGACTTCCTGCCCTTGTGTTATCCTCGGTTACAGCCCTTGTTTTATAATCGGGCATTTCCTATTGTCCTATCCTTGGGCACATCCTATTATTCTGTCCTTTATTGTTTTATCCCCGTCTTGCATTCCTTATTCTAATTTTACTCGCTGTGGACAATAACCACATGCTCTGCATACCTTATTGTTCCACATTCCTTATTCCACATGTCACTTCTTAACCTATATAAGTAGGACATGCATGTACATATTTCCTCATTCTGGGTATCGACTAGGCTTAGGCCCTTCTACCTTCTTCTCTTCTGTTAAGTCCTCGACTCGGGCTGGCATCATCAGCATCCCCTCGAGTATCTGTCTGTTGCAAATACAGTGGCACGCACGGCAAGTAGGGCACAACTCACGAGCACGTTGAAGCCAACGCTACTACTCTTGGCCTGCAGGACTTGGCCATAGTCCGCCTGACCTTCTCGCCAACACCCCTCAGCAGTACCGAAGTCCATCAGTACCCGACGCTTGACAAACAGGGTAGCATAAGATTTTAGAAAGGGATAAGGTTGTCAAGTACATGTACCGAGTATTCAGTAACTTGGCAGTGCTGACCAAACGATTAGTCTAATTCCACGTGCAAGTGACCAAGCCACCCATATGTCACTTGGTACATCAGTCTAGGCTCGGCACATTCACCATCCACAGTCCCTATTCCTATACCTCATCCACTCCTCCCCATTCATCCCACCCCATCCACTTCTTATTTCTTGGCCTACTTTACCTCAGGACATTTTATCATTGCTTTATCCTTGGCCATGACCCTATTGTTTTATATTAGGTCACTTTCTATTATCCTATCCTTGGCCATATTTCTATTATTCTATTTTCATTGTTCTATTCTCGTTTACATTCTTCTATTCTATTCTTGGCCATTGTAAACAATACCCCCATATGCTCTGTATACCTTATTGTTCTCCATCCCTTATGCTACCCTGTTCCACATCTCCCTTCTTAACCTATATAAGTAGTACATGCATGTAGATAGTTCCTCATTCTGGATATCAACTTGGTGTAAGCCTCCTTGTCTTCTCTCCTCCTGTCTGAAGTCCTTTCTCAGGCTGGCACCCTCAGCACCCTCATGGGTACTTCGTCTGTCAGAAATCAGTGGCACACATGGAAAGTAGGGGGCAATACATGAGTACATTGAAGCCAAGCCACCCCAATTGGTCTCCAGGACTTGGCCAATTCCCGCCAATACTGTACAGCTGGCACTAGTACAATAGTGCTTGGCCCATGCATGGTCAGCATTCCTGATGCCTGACAAAGGTATGGAAAGCATGTGGAAGCACTGTCCATAATGATCAAGAATAGAACAATAGACAAAAACAAAAATAGAACAATAGAATATGACCAAGCATAAAACAATAAGAATGTGACCAGAAATAAGACAATAGAATCTCACCGAATATAAAACAATAGGGTCATGACTGAAAATAAACCAATAGAAATATCCCAAGGTAAAATGAGATGGGGAATAAAAGAATAAACAGGTTGGGATTAATGGATGATGAATAGAAGAAAATGTGAATGATGAATGTACCAAGCTGAGACCAACATACTATGTGACTTGTAAATGACCTTGTCACCTGTGTATGGAACTAGATGTTTAGCATTTGATTGGTATGGCCAAGTGAACTGATGCTTGGTAACCTATACTTAACACTACCCCTTACATAAGGCTACTGATATGGTGAACCAATTAGAATTGTGACAGTAACACCAGGGCAGGTGTTTGGTCAGTGAATATATTGACCATTTTGAGGACCTGGTCAAGAAGGATGGATACACTGATGGTTGGTCTATCATCATGAAGTTCTGCCAAGGCCTCAACCCCGCTATCCAAAGTTGCATCATGCTAATGCTAGATAGGAGGCCAAAAGACAACAATATATTGGCCTGGTACATAGCTGTGAGGGTGGTAGCACTCACACATGTGGCAAAAAAATCCTTTCAAGGGCCCTAACATATGACCTTGCATGCCCTCCTAGTTCAGAGGGCTCAAAGGGTCGGTGAATCCCCCACTAGGCATGTAACACCTGCACTCCTTAGAATGCCAGCACCCTCATGCCCACCTCCTTTGGCCTTACCGGTAGGGCCAACCCTAATGGATGTTGACATGACTAGATGGTGCTTTACACTGCCTCTCATATGCTGATGATGTGGCAAGCCTGGTGGCTTTGCCCAAGACTGCCCCCAGGCATATGACATCTTCTTCATGATGTCTGAAGAATGCAAAGAACTGATGGAGTATTGGATGGTTACTACAGATGTTCAGGAGATGGCTGAGGCTGAGGGGAATGATGAGGTAGAAACAGAGGGTTTTGTCCAAGATAGCAAGTGAGGGATGTGCCCTTGCTGCCTTTGTTTAATCGCTTTGCTGCTCTGTCCACAGACTCTGGTATGGAAAATACAACTTAGTACCCAGATATTAACCAACAATGAAGACACACCCCTATAGGCACTCCAATCCCCTATACCACCCTCCTAGGCTGAAATGCTGGGAACTGGCCTTGGCAAAGCACTATGTGATAGCCTCTACCCCTTCTCCAAGCTCACTGAACCTCAAGGTAGAGAATCAGACCACTGACACAACCAAGATCAAAGGTATGGCTGCACTCTTAGATAGTAGAGCCACTGGGTTATGCATAGATCACAAATTTATGGGGGTGGAAAGTTGACAATGTGCCCATTGACCTACCAGGGACCAGTGTACAACAACATTGATGGCACCCTGAATGAAGGAAGAGTGATTTGGTACATAGTTGACCTCATCTTATGGTACCAAGGCCACTTGGAACAGGTGGTGTTCACAGTTACAAACTTAGGGAAGCACAAGATGATCCTTGACTACCCTTGGCTCTGTGATCACAATACTAAAGTGAACTGGCAAACACAAGAAGTCATGCTAAACAGATGCCTCCTTCAATGCCATGCTTGCCAAGCCAAACTCCAGAAGGAGCACCAGGAAGAGATGGAAGTCCAAGCCCTCTAGGCTGGTCCATTGCTGTATATGACAGACAACAATGATACCAAACCCCTTGATGATACCAAACCCCTTGATGATACCAAATCCCTTGATGATACCAAACCCCTTGATGATACCAAACCCTTCCTCTAGCCAGGTGATCACCCCTTCATGACTATAGCCCTGTCAAATGTTCCAATTTTGACTATTGCCACCACCATCACAGCACAGCAACTATCCAAACAAGCTTGTCAGGTACCAAGAATGCTGACGATTCATGAGCTGAGTATTATTGCAATAGTACCGGCTTTACGATGAATCAGCCAAGTCCTGCAGACCAATCAGGGTGGCTTGGCTTCAATGTACTTGTGCATTGCACCCTACTTTCCATGTGTGCCACTGATTTCAGACATAAGAGATACCCAGGAGAGTGCCAAGAGGGTCGGCCCAAGTAGAGAACTTCAGACGGGAGGAGGGAAGATAAGAAGGCATAAGTCAAGTCGATATTCAGAATGAGGAATTATCTACATCCATGTACTACTTATATAGGTTAAGAAGCAAGATGTGGAATCAGGGTGGCATAAGACATAGAGAAAACAATAAGGTATGAAGAGCCTGTGGAGGTATTGTCCACAATGATCAAGAATAGAACAGTGAAATATGATTGAGGATAAAATAATAGGAGCATGGATGAGAATAAGACAATAGAAATTGACCAAATATAAAACAATAGGGTCATGGCCGAGGATAAAACAATAGAAAATGTCCCAAGGTAAAACAGGCTGAGAAATAAAGAATAAATGGGGTGGGGATAATGAATAATGAATAAAGGAGGAGTGGATGAGGAATGGAGAGGGAGGTGTGAATGATGAATGTGCCAAGCTGAGACCAATGTACTGAGGGACTTGTATATGATTTGGTTGGAATTAGAGTGATTGTTTGGTCGGCACTACTGAGTGAACTGATTCTTGGTATGTGTACTTGACATGAGCCCATCAAGCTCACCCTGCAGTCAAGCATCACTCAACCTATAATCATACCAATTTTTCTCCTCCCTTCAAAACAGTCAAGGTATATGTCATGCCCTTCTCCTCCATTCCCACTGAGTACATCAAGAATATAAGTGATATGCCAGTTCATCACCTTCATGATGATGTTGCAAACCTTGGACAGAGTTTTTGATATTCACTATAACATGCTGAAATGTTAGGGAGGGGCTAGTAGCCAACCTCAGTTGGTGGGTCACTCATACTCTGTCCCTCATGAACATGCACTTATTGTTGCCTAGATTTGACAGAGGTCAGTGATCCTAACTACAAATGTATCATGTATCTTATTTTCAGATCTAGTGTGTTCTGGGAACTATCATCTCCACCATTGAGGGTCATCTTTCAATCCAATGAACTGATCAAGGAGATTGTTGTTTGGCCAAAAACCATATCACTGTCAAGTGCACGTACCGAGGAACCGGTAACTTGGCAGTACCGACCAGACACTCCATTAGTAACCCTGTACAAGTCACTCAATGAGTTGTTCTCGGCTCAACACACATATCGGTCGCATTCCTCACCCCCATCCTACACCTACTCCCCACCCCTCGGTCTGCCTCACCTTGGGACTTCCTGCCCTTGTGTTATCCTCCGTTACAGCCCTTGTTTTATAGTCGGGCACTTCCTATTATCCTATCCTTGGCTGCATTCTTATTATCCTATCCTTTATTGTTCTATGCCCGTTTATATTCCTTCATTCTAATTTTACTCGTTGTGGACCATAACCGCATGCTCTGCATACCTTGTTGTTCCACATTCCTTATTCCACATGTCACTTCTTAACATATATAAGTAGGACATGCATGTACATATTTCCTCATTCTGGGTATCGACTGGGCTTAGGCCCTTCTACCTTCTTCCCCTCTGTTAAGTCCTTGACTCAGGCCGGCATCATCAGCATCCTCCTGAGTATCTGTCTGTTGAAAATCGGTGGCACACGTGGCAAGTAGGGCGCAACGCACAAGTATGTTGAAGCCAATGCCACTACTCTTGGCCTGCAGGACTTGGCCATAGTCCGCCCGACCTTTCAACAGCATCCTCAGCAGTACCGAAGTCCATCAGTACCCGAAGCTTGACAATCACTCCAATTAGCACAACATCCCTCACCCTTGCAGTCCTTCACCATGAGCACATCAAAGAAGAATTTGGTAAAAACCACTAGTTCATCAGTTGTAGTTTGTTCCCCACATCATATGCTCATTTTCTTTGTAATCTCCTGGAGGTGGTAAAGTTTGCCAATTCACAGACAATCTTCGTAGACAATAAAGACTGGGCCACTTTCCAGAAGTTGTCCAAGTGTTCACAGGCATTGGGATCAGCAATAAAGGACCTGCCGAGGGGTGTTGGCGAAAGGTCGGGCGGACTATGGCCAAGTCCTGCAGGCCAAGAGTAGTGGCATTGGCTTCAACATGCTTGTGCGTTGCACCCTACTTGCTGTGTGTGCCACTGGATTTGCAACAGACAGATACTCGGGGGGATGCTGATGATGCTGGCCCGAGTCGAGGACTTAACAGAGGAGAAGAAGGTAGAAGGGCCTAAGCCTAGTCAATACCCAGAATGAGGAAGTATGTACATGCATGTCCTACTTATATAGGTTAAGAAGCGACATGTGGAATAAGGAATGTGGAACAACAAGGTATGCAGAGCATGCGGCTATTGTCCACAATGAATAAAATTAGAACAAGGAATGCAAAACAGGGATAGAACAATAAAGGACAGGTAATAGAGTTGTGACTCAAGATAGGACAATAAGGAGTGGCCGAGTATAAAACAATGGAGTCGTGACCTAGGATAATACAAGGACAGGAAGTCCCGAGGTGAAGCGGACCGAGGAGTGTGGATGGCGGATGTACCGAGCCGAGACCGGTGCACCAAGTGTTATGCATGCGGCGTGGACACTTGGTCGTGGATATAGGATGGTTGTTTGGTCGGCAATTCCGAATAGATGGGTGTCGGTACGTGTACTTGACAGTATCCCCCCTTAGCGGCTGAACCCATGAAGCTGGAAATTAAATTTTAGAGTTTTGGGATGCCTAAACGTAACGGCGGGATTTGTTTGGGAAGTCCCTGGATTTTTTTCCATCACTGCATCATCCCATCCCGTCAGATGTCGAAGTCAAAACATGATGGATGCCGAAATCGTCAATGCCGAGCGGGGGCCCAGAGAAACATCGATCGACCATGGGCATACCTCGGAACAGGCGGAGAGTGTGGGTTGGGAGCCACAACAAGCTAACAAGGGTGCGGATGGAGTGGGTGAGGAGGATGTCACAGTGGGGGCGGTTGAACCAGAGTTCGATGAGACGGTTACTACCGGGAGGCTAGTACCGGCGATATGGGGGGCCGTGGATTATGCAGAAGTCAGTCAAGAGGCTGAGGATCAAGAGGCCGTAGCGGCCGGGTGGACAGAGTTACCCAATACCTCAGGGATACCGAAGGTTCCTGAGCAGACGAGGGGTAGAAATGCGGAGGCGGGGCCGAGTACGGGAGGGCATGGGGGAGAGACGAAGGTGTGTAATGTTTTTTCTTTTATTTTCGCACTTATTTCTGATTGGGTTTTAATAGCATAAAGCAAGATCGTCCCGGGGTGAGCTGCGTCCTGTGGGTTGGGATCAGGGCGAGGTATCCATGCTGGGAGACGAGGATGCTGATGCGGAGGTGGAACCTCCAAGTAAGAGGCTGAGACAGGCCTGTACTCTGTGGCCGAGCGGGAAGAATGCTGAGCCAGTACTGCGGGCTGAGGGGTCGGGACAGAAACAGGCAAAGAAGATGGGGAGGATGGATGGGACAGACAGATTGGGGCAGATAGAGGGGAGGTTGCGTCGGATGGAGGGCACGATGCGGCTCCTTCTTGAGAGGGAACCTGATTTATCGGGAAACCCATGATTGGAGGAGTTGAGGGATGTTTTGCGGGATGAGGAGAGGAAGGAAGAGCAGGGGAGGAAGGAAGAGGAGGAGAGGAATGAGGATGAATATGTGGAAATAGATTAGAGGAAATAATGGAATTTGTATAATTTTTTAATCAATTTTTTGAAGGAAGAAAAATAAAAGAAATCAAGGGAAAAATACAACAAGTCGGAGGTGCCGAGGTGTTCGGCAGCTCGGCTGTGTTATATTGATGGGAGAAGAGGGTGGCAGATGGACTGGGACGGATGTTTGTGGAGGGATTAGAGGTTAAAGGTGGAATGAGGGGGTATTTTCGGGAGTAAGAGTGGTCATAGGATTGTGAGTGGAGTGTTGGGATCGTATAGAGGAGTGGCTGAGTGGTTGGAGAAAGGATCGGGGGAGAGGGGGACGTGATAGGTGATGGTGATAGGTGATGGAATGGAATGGAGGGAGTGGAGGACAGGACAGAGAGTGATGAATGGAGGGTTTTTTAGGCAGAGGGATGTCTTCGGGAGGGGAGATTATGTAGTTTGAAGTGTATCTCACTGGTCGCCACCCCCCCCTTTTAGGTAGACGTCCCACCGTCTACTGAAGGTGTCGGCCTCTAGCCGAGAAGAACGGAGAAGGGTCGTAAATGCATATGACACGCATATACGGAGTGTATGAACGGAAATGGATGGGGATGGATGGATGAGACCTTGGCCGAACGTGCCGAATGACAACGCTGACTGAGAGGTCCCTGCCAAAAACTTGCCAGCCATTCTGGTATACAAGCATGCACAAGGCAGTTGCATTGACTAGGGCTATTGGCGAAGCTTCCAGCGACGGAACAGGATCCTGGGTGAGGCTTTTGGAACAGCGGCAAATGCCGCCTGGACCGAGGCCATCGGGATGCACCTAAAAACGTTAGTAGCTTGACAAATTATAATACTGCCCAATACCCTGTTAATCAACGGATTATAGCGGGTGAGCGAGTTGTGCCCGAATATTGCTGACCGACAGATCTAGTGACATGATGGACGGATGGGTGGACTGAAGTTGTCCGGACGGAAAATCTAGTAAGTGTATCTGTGCTTGTTAGCAAGAAATACTAGATTGAGAAGGGTCATAATCGTAAACAAATTTTCAAATGGTCTGTGAGGTGATGCTGATTGATCAAGCATGCCGGACAGAGTGCTGAGGGTGGGGCGTTGCCTTCTAGTTGGCCGGAAAAAACTGAAGTTCTTCTGAACTGGGTGGTTTCCGAATCTATACTGGTATTGGGTTGAGAATGCTATGGCGTGGACCTGTCTTGTTGGACAACCTCCTAGGAGTAAGACGATCCGGTAAAGCTATGAGCAGATTCTGATTCAAAACAGTTAGAAGGGCCACCGGGAGACCTGGTTCCGAATAACAAAATAGAAAGATCATTAAAAGGGTGTCTTGTGAGACCATATTCGTAAACTGTGGATGCACGGAAAGTAGTGTGATTCTGGGTATACTGTCAAGCTTTAGGTACTGACGGACTTCGGTACTGCCGAGGGGTGTTGGCAAAAGGTCGGGCGGACTATGGCCAAGTCCTACAGGCCAAGAGTAGTGGTGTTGGCTTCAACGTGCCCGTGCATTGCACCCTACTTGCTGTGCATGCCACTGGATTTGCAACAGACAGATACTCGGGGGGATGCTGATGATGCCGGCCTGAGTCGAGGACTTAACAGAGGAGAAGAAGGTAGAAGGGCCTAAGCCTAGTCAATACCCAGAATGAGGAAGTATGTACATGCATGTCCTACTTATATAGGTTAAGAATGTTAAGAGTTCTAAAGACAACGGTTCAGTCTTCTGAAGGGAAAGACTCTGTGACATTAGAA
>QLPI01000309.1:0-13687 GCA_003314275.1 Chroogomphus rutilus
AGAAACACACCTCCCCTCATCACAGGTATGGGGCTACTACACGGAAGATCTCGCGCAGCGACTCATGTAGCTACCCACCTGGCTTTCATCCGCACGATATTAAGTTGAAAACGTCGATATCGCCGCGATGCAATCCAGCAATAGGCTGTCAGAGAATCAAACTCGGGACCAGATTACCACAATTTACAAACCTACAAAAGCAAAATTTCTGTCTGCCTACAGATTTTCAGGCATGTCTAGGACTTGGGAGGAGGAGAGGTTAAAAAGTCTGTGAACGGTCGTCAGAAGTAATAAAGAGTCCACGGTGAGTAATCAAGAGATGAAGACACCGAGAGTATACATCAGGGGTAAATTATAAACAACTTCTAGCTGATAATCCGAGACAGCGTCGAGTTTTTTTCGAGGTTTTTGATCCAGCTCAAAGATAGCTAATGCTAATTCGGAAGTCAGGCTAATCGGTAAATGAAAAAATAAAATAAAATTCAGAGATGCCTTCCGGACTTCGAGCGTGGAGGGAGACGTTGGTATGGAGGTTTGAATATGAGTAATGACGCAAAAAACGTGACCCCAGTCAGAAATTCGCCCAGCTGATCACATTATTCCTAGCATCTCTAGCATCCACTTTACTCTGAAGAGTAGCTTGTAGACGCTCAGCTCGCATCGCTCGCTCTGTTTTCGCACTCCCGTTCGCTCCTCGTTTCTCAATAACCCTAAGTGGAACCGTCACAATCTCGACGTTGGGAAAAGTAGTTCCCTGGCCGAACGCATACTCGGCCTGTTCGCCTGACGTAGTAGGGGCATGCAAGCGGGACTTTCTGCCTACGATACTCCGCCCATCGTCAAAGGGTTGATTGAATATGACTTTTTCGTGCGGGGGAGGAGGAACGCCGTCGTGGAATAGGATCGGTGTCGACAATTGGCGGTCTTTGAGGAGCGCAGTGCCTTCGTCAGCACCGAATAATGATGAACGAAGAGAGGGCGAGAGAGAGCTGCGGAGCGAGTAGCTGACGATGGAATTACTGAAGGATGATGCGGAAGGGGAGGGCGAGGGAGGTGTCCATATTTCACCTGAGGCGATGCGTTGCGGGGAAGTCTGATGGGATATGCATGGACGAGGAATGGTCCCTACTGGTTGGCGATGCGCTAAGAGCTCGGCGGAGGACATAGGACAATGAGAGGGATTCGGGGTGGGTTGTGCGGGGACCTTGAGTGGGCGTGGGCGAGGACGGGCCGTTGGCACTTGTAGGACGGGTAAGGGAGGCATGTTTCGCCTCGACACTGAGTGAACAAGGCAATCATTTGGTTCTCTTTTCCCCGGGGGATTTCTGCACAGGATCAAAAAGATTACTACGCGGAATGGTAAAAAGGATATATAGCTGAACGACTCGACTTACGGCCAGAACATATCTGCCCAGCTTTGTTGTATGCATTGGGCCTTCTCCTCGTCATTGGAACCTCGGTCTCTGCTTCTTCGCACGAATATACTGCCGAGGAGGATCACCAGCACCAAGGCAGCGGTGATTGCAGCACCAACTATCAGAGATGCAGATAATTCTTGCATACTTTGTCGAGGTGCGAGTTGGCGTTGGTGTCTGTCTCCCGGGGTAATGTTATCCAGAAAGAAAAAAACAGTGTGGTGTAAAGAGCGTGGGGTGTGTGCAGAGTGGTGCTAATGTGTTACCAAGCCTCTTCTCGACATCACACAACACTCTCCTCACGAGAGAGAAACCACACTTAAATAGTTTTTACACCTACGACCCCACCCGATATTCGGACAAACTATCATAACTATCATCGGCAGTAGCACTTAGCCTCTTTCAACTGACATATTTTTTCTCACAGCGGGAAAGTCGTTTGCCAAGCACCCCCCCACCCCCACCTGGCCCTCGACGCTAAAGATGCTTCTCTCATCTTTAACAAGGCCCAAGAATCTCGTCACGCAGAAACACGGTTGTCACGGGTCACAGCCCCTTCAAATTGATACCCGGACATTGGCGCTGCAGGTACGGTCAATTAATTCTCTCACAAGGCCCAGGCCCAGGCCTTGGTGTCGTGGCGGGAAAAAAGAAACAAACCATTGACTGCATGTCTGATAACCAAGGAACGTATGAAATATTAACACTACTAGTGCCAAATTGTCTTTATACCAATATTTTAACACAGAGTTGCTGTAATCTGTCTTTCAATAATCTCACTCACTCATTTCGAGAACTGCAAGAATCCTACCCGACCAAGAGCAAGGATGAAATCTATTCAATCAAGTCTCAATTTTAGAGCTGGTCACGATGCATGGTGCAGAGTCTGATTACTTCTATAATATAATGTCTCTTCGAAAAGATTGACCTGTTTCTCTTGGATCATGTTAGAATAAGCTAGCAGGAAATACAAAGTTCTGATTAAAAATCTAAGGAACCTGACTCTCTAGAGATCTGCCTCTGACACCTCAACGGTGTCTCAATTAGAGTCGGTGAGGTATTTGACATGAGTCAGGGTACATTGAATTTTGAGGAATTGGAATGCTTTATTTATATTTACATGAAGTTAGTTGCTATTCTTTGTTGTAGGCATGTACTTGTTGGGGAATAACCACTAAACATACTATTACATCTATTCTATCCATTTCATTTCCAAATCAACACCTACACTCTGTCCCAATGTACAAGTACACAAGTTGAGTAACACCTGAGTCTACTACTGGAGTCAACAGAGTCCACTCTCTCAGTCAAATGAGTCTACAAGTCAACCAAGTCCATGTGTCAACTGATATGAGCTGTAAGGGCAACCCCTATAGTACTTCTAGAATATCATGCAATGCTAGCAAGGGGGACATCCTAATTGTTTAGCTACTATACTATATACAATAAGAAAGGGTCCTTACCTAGCAAGGTATTAGGATCCACTACACTTTTATCCCTAACTATTTAATCCCACCTATTCAGCCTATTCAAATTCTAGCCCTATGCTCCAGAACATACTCAATCCTGCACACCTCGTGTATTCAGCCTATTCCATCTTGGCATTGCATGAAACATTCTATTTGCTCTACTTATTACATTCATCCTACCGATGCAGATTATTCAACATTCTAGCCCTATGCTCCAGAATGTACTCAATCCTGCACACCTCATGTATTCAGCCTATTCCATCTTTGCATTGCATTAAACATTCTATTTGCTGTACTTATTACATTCATCCTTGCACATATGTTTTCAGTATTACTATTGTTCATTTAGCCTTTCTGTCTTCTTTATTTTTCCTTTTATATTCAGATCCACTGTCCTTATTTGCAATTCTGTTTTGCAGTTACTATTGATATAATACTGTGATAGGAATCAATAAAACAATTCAGGCAGTGGATCGCCTGTTGTGGAAATGAATAGAGCTAAATTACTTTTTTTGCGATGATACAGTTGGAGGGATAGGTGCTCGGTTCAGCTGGGATCATCAGTTCGAGGATTGATCTACTTAGCTTCGTGATCGGGGACTTTGACGTTCAGGATGTATCACCACTTGTGGTAATCTTCACGGAGTTGTTGGCGGTATGAAGGTCTGTGACCATGGTGTCTCCTTTGTCTCCAGCGAGATGTGGCCATCTCCGGGTTGGTGTTTGAGGAACATATTTTCTCAATCCACCTGCAAACTCATTGGGAAATCATAGAAATACTTTCTCTGGACTCGTTCCAATGTTTGCAAAGGTCAGCGGTTCAAATCCCTGTGTGCGCAATAATTTAGAGGGTTGTTGCAATCACTTGGACCCCAGGAACCCTGGCTTACATGATGGTCCATGACATCATGGGGGTCTGCTATGTCAAATAGTAATTAGAGTGCTTGGGGGGAGCCACAGACAGGCCTGAGAAACCTGTTAAGATATCATCACTGTGGCACCTCGAGGGCTCGGTACCTAAGGGGAAGGTACTGTTACATACCATTGCAATGGTTGGTGAATACATGTAACAAACAACCTGTTGTCACCTCGGAGATACGTGGCAATTGGCGAAGGGTTAGCACCCATGAGTTTCTGGACGTAGGCAGGGTTGACGAAGTATCCTTCCATTGGCGATGTCGACGATGGTTACCCCCCAAACTCCCTCACGACTACTCTTATACGCTTCCGCATTTCCGAACTCCAACGGGGCCACCGTTCTAGAACTTCATTTCCGCGGCCTCGTGGGACTCAGCCGTAAGGGGGGGATACTGTCAGGAACCGTACGCCGGCAAGCCGACTATTCAATCCAGCCCACTCAGCCCAACTCCGCTCTCGCTCGCTATTCACATTACGCCCTTAGCCCACGGACTATATGCACCTCGTGCATCCGTCTTGGCGTCACGTGCTCCTGTCAAATCACTCCACTCATTTACGTCACATTCCATATGCTCGCTTTTCCATTCCGAACTCATTTACGTTTAATATCCTTCATTACGTTTCATTTACTTTTCATCTGTTTGCAATTCCGTTCACTCCTTTATACCCGAATCTGCTATTACGTCCTTAGGGTAACTTCGTTGGGAATCTGAGTGACACGTCACTCAACAATGTCACGGAGGAGATCATTATTGGGACGTAGTATTTCTGTTCTCGCTTTTCACGTTCCTCGGCTTTCTCATTCTATTATAGGAATCTACTCGACTCCTAATAGATTAGAAAGTAGTATAAAAGCTCTTGTACTATTAGTTCAGTCCTCAGTCAGAAAATCAATCTTGATTTTGACTAAGATCCTCTGTTCGCTTCTGTCTCTTCTGTCTCTCTTCGCTATTACGAAATTTGGGGACCGTACGATCCAAGTGGGCGCAACGCAAGTACGTTGAAGCCAACCCCAACTCTGAACCTCGCCAATAACTTCGCCATTGGGAGAATCAATATAATTACGATTACGTCTTATTCACTATCGTAATGGAAAGCTTGATTAGATAGGTCCTACGAGCATTCAATGTCTTTCGGAGAAAAGCGGCCGGAAGATAACGCCGCTGCTGCTCCTATTAATTTCCAATGACGATCCCCGAACACAATATATACAGTTTAGCTGGCATGGAGTATCCTCGAAATCGCCGTCTCCCAACGGGTGAGTCTACGCACGCGAGCCTGCGTATTTATGACCATATTCGCTGCACACCAACCTTTTGCATCGAACGCGATTTGTTGGTGCTTGGCGCATCGCACCAGGTGCTTCATCATGCTCCTCCGTGTTACCAGCCAGTGTCCGGGCGGCGAGATGCATCTCTGCCCAAACGGACAGGATACTTTATATTGGCCAGCGATGGCCAACTTTTCTTCGCTGGTGATAACCTTCGCGTTGTGCATCCGTAATATGCCCTTTTCTACCATGTGGACTTCCCACATTGCGTGGCATACCATCCAATGCTCGGCTATCTGGCTTGGCTGATGAACCTCATGTGGACAGAGTTTACATGTACCGGTCGGTGACATGTAAAATCTTTTGAGGGTTGCGCGAAGAGGCAGAGCCTTGTGCTCATTCCTGCTGCCTTCCTTGTTGGGCCTGGCCTGGGCAGGCGGACGTGCGTCCCTGGAGCCGCCCTCAAATGGCCCCAGAGCATTTGTCGCGAGGGGTGACGCGGCTGTCATTAGACAGCGATCCCCACCATCGTGACTAAAGTTTTGTGTGTTTGTTTGGGAGCCCGAACCATACGATCTGTCCAATTCCGTCAGTTAAAATAGCTGTGTCCATAAAGAGAAGGTACTCACTGGTTCCCTCCCTCATCTTGGATGTGCGGTAGCTCTGATGCATCATGATGGATCTCGGGTGGCGCGAGATGTTCTGTCGCGACACGATGATAGTCAGCACGCCTGTCCGCGCCTGTGTGCGAAGCAAGCGTTCTAGCAAAAAGAGCACATTAGTACTCCCGGTGTTGACACTGAATATTATGCATTACCCAGTGAGGTAACCTGCACACAGAGAGGTGGGGCCCAATATTCATAAAAGGTTGTCTCAAGTTGAATTAGCTTACATACCCGTTGTATCCTCCGGACCCATCGACGAGGCTGAGGGGGCATTGAGCGGTGTTTGGACTGCAGGTGTCCAGGAATCCAACAATGCCGCACTGGCATCTTCATGTGCTATATTGGGATAGGAAAAGACAGAACTGTCCAGTTCAATCAGTTAAAACATTTGCGGCTGTAATAGAGAAGGTACTCACTGGTTCCCTCCCTCATCTTGGATGTACCATAGCTCTGATCCATCATGATGGATCTCGGGTGGCGCGAGATATTGTGTCGCGACGTGATCATAGTCGGCACTGCTTTCGGCGCCCGGGGGAGAGATATGTGTTCTAGCAAAAAGCACATGATCAGTACTCGGGGGTCGACACTGAATATCTGCATTACCCAGTGAGGTAACCTGCACACAGAGAGAGTGGGGCCAAATATTCATCAAAGTTGTCTCAAGTTGAACTAGCCTACTTACTCGTTCCCTGAGGACCAGTTGATGACGCGGAGGTGGCAGTGGACGATGTTTGGACTACAGGTGTCCAGGCATCCGTCAATGCCGCGCTGGCATCTTGATATCCTACGTTAGAGTAGCAAAAGCCGGAGCTGGTGGAAGGGAAGCGTGTTAGATGTGTGCTCGTGGTCAAACTCTGACACTCACGAGCACTCTGCACATGTGCTGTGACATGATCTACAAATCAATTAGTATGTGTTCCACCTTGATTCCGCAACCTGAGAGAACATACCTGACATCTGATTCCCCCTGAGTGTGGGGATCATACCACCCAATACCCTGTTAATCAATGCATTATAGTGGGTGAGCGAGTTGTGACCAAATATTGCCGACTGACAGATCTAGTGACATGACAGATGGATGGGTGGACTAAGATTGTCCTGGAAAAAGATCTAGTAGACATGTCTGTCAGGCCTCGATGATACCAAAGGCATGTTCAGAAACTGGCCAAGTCCTGCAGGCCAGTTGGGGTGGCTTGGCTTCAATGTGCTCGTGCGTTGTACCTTGCCTCCTGTGCATGCCACTAATTTGTGATGGAAGAGATACTCAAGAGGATGCCAAGAGTGTTGGCCCGAGTGGGGACTTCTGAACAGAGGGAGGAGAGCAAGAAGGCGTAAACCTGGTTCATACTCAGACTGAGGAACTATGTACATGCATTTGCTGCTTATATAGGCTAAGAGGCGGAATGTGGAATAAGGGTGGTATAAGACATGGAGAAAAGTATAAGGTATGGAGACCATGTGGATGTATTGTCCACAGCAATCTAGAATAGAACAATATGATGTAAATGAGAATAAGACAATGAGATATGACCAATAATAAACGAGTAAGGGTGTGAGGGAAAGTAGAACAATAGAGGATGCCGAATATAAAACAATAGGGCCCCGACCAAGTGATAGATGAACAGTGAATGCCTGAGGGTAAACGGGCAGAGTGAAGGATGGGGAATAGAAGAATAATGAGAATAGGAGGGTGGGGTAGGGGTAATGAACCAAATGATGAACCAAATGTACCAAGCCGAGACCACACACTGGTGAGGGATGATATGGGTAAGGGTTGGTTGGTTGGTACTGCCGAGTAAATAGGAGCATGGTTTCGTGGACTTGACAGTATCCCCCCTCTAGTGGCTGAACCCATAAAGCTGATAGGCAGTGTGAGGTTTGCAAGTATGGGTAGGGGCTGGAGGAGACAACTGTTTTGTAAGACAGAGGGGGCTGTGAATAGAGATGGGTGGTGGAGGCCCCCTAGGCTGAGTGGTGCTTTATTGTGCTTTTGATAGCCCATTGAGACAAAAGGGCTTCGTCGGGAATTGGTGGGTTGGGTTGGCTGATCTTGGTATAGGTTGGTGACCTTGCCTGAGTAGTTTTGGGCAGGGTCAATGGGTGGGACTGGCTGGAAAGATGGACTGATTTGGGTTCAAGGCGGTTTCTGTTCAATAAAATCCATGGATATGGAATTCCATGGTCATTTGGGAATGGGAAGTTGCTTTAGGAAGACGTAAGGTTTGTGATGCTGTGATTTCAAATACATACATGTGGTGCATAGGGACTAGCACGGGTTAGGGTAACCCGCACGGGTCACCGGGTCGGGTGCCCTTGGGTTTGGGTGCGGTTCCAGCTGAGAGCACCCATGACCCGGCCCAACCTGCCGCCTCAACTATGTACGCGCGTACGACATGCACACACCGCACGTGCACACGTACGACATGCACACACCGCACGTGCACACGTACGACACGACCGCGCCGTACGCGCATGCATATGACACAAACGTGCCGTATGTGCACGCATATGACACGAATGCGCCATACGCACACGCGCTGACACCAACTCGCCATATGCATGTGCTGACACCAATGCGCCATATACACGCGCTGACACCAACGCGCCTTACGCTCACGCGTATGACACGCACACGTGCAGCGCGTTCGTGTCGTACGTCGTGCCTGCATACGGTGAGTTTGTGTCATACGTCGTGCCTGCATATGGTGGGTGCGGGTGCGGCATGCACCCGACACCTGTCGACCCATGGGAATAAACCCATGGGTTGACGGGTTCAGGTTTCCCATGGGTCAGGTGCGGGTCACCCACATTTGACCCGTGGGTGACCCGTGCCGTTCCCTAGTGGTGCAAGATTTGCAGAAGTCGAGGACTGAGGTGTGTAAGCCTGGCCAGATGTATTCGTGGCAGACCAGGGCTAGTGTTTTGTTTTGACCGAAATGTCCCAAGAGGATGTGGTCATGCTTGTATTGTAGAATGTATAACCTGAGGTTCTTCGCATTGGGGATGTAGATCTGGTTGTCTAACCAAAGGAAACTGTGTGGGGTTTGCATCCATCTTAGGTTTGGTGTTTCGGGAGTGCTGAGATGGGACATTGCTGTGGGGTCAGTCGGGAGGGCTGAACATATATCGGAGTGGAGTTTTTCTGAGTCCATGATGATGCTTTCTTGTAGGGTCAGGATGATGAGTTTCATAGCTCGAAGGGATTCCACTAATTGAGTAGTTGTAAAAATCGGTCGGAGATTTTGGGGGTTGATGGTGCCATAGTTGTTACCCCCCTCTTTAGGGTAGACATCCCATTGTCTAGTTAAAGTGTCGGGTTTTGTGCCAAGTTTGCTGGGACGGAAACAGATTATGATGTTGAAGTGGCAGAGGTATTTGGACCATCGCGCCTGTCTATGTGTCAGGATTTTAGTGGTGGAAAAATATTTGAGGTTCTTGTGGTTAGTGATGACATCTATGAGGTTGGCAGAGCCTTCTAGGTAGTTTAGCTCGGGAGCGGTAAAGGTACAGGAATGAAAAGCGACAGGATGAATCTCACCTTTGGAATTAATAATGGAAAGAATGGCCGCAAGGGCATAATCTGAAGTATCGTTTTCCACAACCAGAGGTAGGTCGGGTTCCCAGTGATGCAGAATGGGTGCCAAGGTAAAGGTCATTTCGAGCAGGTCAAACGACATTTGACAGTCCTCAGTCTATGCCTATGGCATGCCTTTATAGGTCAGCCGAGTAAGAGGTATAGTGATGTCTGAATAGTTAAAGATAAAGTGACGGTAGAAATTGACAAAACCTAGGAAGGATTGGATATCCTTGACTTTCCTCAGTTCAGGCCATTCACAGCTGGTTTTGACCTTGTCATCAGACATGGTGAGGCCGTCGGTACGTAAGATGTAGCTGAGGAATTCAACCGTTGACAGTAAAGCGATCGATCTCAACCATGTTCCAAATCAGACTCCGAGGGCGCTCATCCCATATCACCTTCACTGTTGCCACATCACACAGCCAACCATTCTATTCAGTACACCGATCTTCAGACTCTCAATTTGTCATCATATCTTCTTCAGAGCTCATTCCCATGCAACGCTACAACACCCAGGACACACGCATCCAGGCAGAACCATTAACATATCATTATCTTTGCATACCCCCACCAGCACATTTCTCACTCAGAAGACGATCCCATCCAATCTACACTCAGTCATATGCGATAGGAGATGCAGTCTATTTCCCAGAAAGTCAAGAACCATACATATTTCTTGGAATGACATCTAGACCAGCATATTGTGATAGGAGTAGAGTAGAATACGAGGCAGAGTTCAGGGCACCATCCCATCCTGATTATCCCACCCACTTTATTCGACTTACTCTTAAACACAAAATGAGAGTGTATGACCATATACCCATTAGTCTTCCTACTCCCAGACCCCTATCCTTGGATTGGATACTGGAGAAATTACGGAAGATATGTTGCCTGTGACCTGGAAATACTCCAAGATGACTCAGTCCCCTGACTCATCCTAAGGCCCCTCAGGAGTAGTGGACAAGATTGTTAGATGTTTATTGGTGGACTTCCTTATTATTTCTTTTATATGTTTCCCCTTTTCTTGGCATGACTCAGACATGTTTCCTATTCTGTTAGTCTTTCCTCGTTATTATTCATCATCCTTACCTTTTTGGTTAGTCTCCCCCTATCATAGCCCCTAGCCCCTATTCGCACAGCCTCGATGCTGTACCATTTCTCCAGAGTTTCTCCATAGTTTCCTCTTTTGTATACTTTGTTCTCGTGCTTTGTCATTCAACTGACATAGCCAACCTCTCGTATCATTTTGCATCGTTGCTTGGTTTTTGTATATAAAGGCCTCTGGCTCACCTCTGTAATAACAAGTTCACAAGTTAAAGCCCCAAGTCCAGTCTACAAGTCCAAGTCAAGGCTAGTCTAGTGTCAAGCCCGCAACACCGAGTACTGGCTCATTCGGGAATACCGACTAACCGGCCCTTGCCCACATCATCTCGCACTACCACATGGCCTCGGCTCGGTATACCCGGTACATCGTATGGACCACTCCTCTCGTTCTATCCTCTTCATTATTCCTTCACCCCCTATCCACTCCTTGATCTGTTTCCCCTGAACAACATGACGGCCACTCATTGTCCTGGCCACTGCCATTGTTTTATCTTGGGCCATCCCCTATTGTTCTATTCTTGCCCACTACTTCATTATCCTATTCTCAGCCATACTCTATTATTCTAATTCCGCTTACATTCCTTATTCTATTTCTGATCACTGTGGACAATGCCTCCATGTGGTTACTTCATACCTTATTGTCTCCATTCCTTACGCCACCCTGTTCCACATCTTGCTTCTTAACTATATAAGTAGCGGGATGTATGTAGATAGTTCCTCACTCAGAATATCAATTGGTTCGCACCCCTTTGTCCGTTTCCTATTCCTAAAGTCCTTTGCTCGAGCCAACGCCCTCGGCATCCTCATGAGGCTCCTCCCACTACTCAAATTAGTGGCACGCATGGAACAGCAGGGCGCAACGCACGAGCACGTTGAAGCCTAGCCACCCCGGAATGGTTTGCAGGACTTAACCGATATCTCGGTGTTACTGAATCCTGACATCTAGAAACGTCTAGACTATTGTATTCAAGTCCAAAGTCAAAGTCCAAGTATTAGTCAGCATGACATGTTTGCATCTCAGGTCATGTCCCTGTCACATCACACCATATTTCATTCATATTCTATTTTCGTTCATATATAGCCAAGTCACAGAACCAATTCTAGCTGTGCTGAATGACTGCGCTAGATCCCGCCAGAGAAAAGGACCGGTGCGTGCAGGCTTTTAGGTATTAATTACCTAGAGCAACTCTACACCGTGTCTTTGTGCCATTCACATTTACTGGCTTTAGCGAATAAGCCGTTTTTTCTGAGTTGACAGAGCACCTCTCGAATATGTTCTCGATGTTCTTCAAGTGAGTCTGAATAGATTAGTATGTCATCTATATAGGTGACAGCACAATGGTCTATCAGGTCACCAAGAATGTCATTCATAAATCTCTGAAAGGCTGCAGGGGTGTTAGAGAGGCCGAATGGCATGACTAGCCATTCATAGGACCCATACTGGGTCTTGAAGGCAGTCTTCCATTCTTCTCCCTCAGCAATTCGGATCAGATGGTACGTGTGCCAAAGGTCGATTTTTGTATAAATTCAAGCTTTTTGGGGGGATCTAGGAGGTCAGTGATTAGAGAGTGTTTTGGAACCATATAGCTGGTAACCTGAGAGCTGTGACAAAACTTTCATGTGAAGAAAGTCTAATCAAGTTCTCCGACAAGACGACAGCAAGCTAATGCCTGTCTGGGTTGATGTCCAAAAAGAATTGTTTAGAGGGGGCCTTGGCAGGTGACTTGTCAATTACATGTAGGAATAATAGTTTATGTTTGTGAATTATTATTCTACCCTTGCCTATGATTATTTCCACAGATGTTATATAAAATCTAGTTTAGTTCTTTTATGATATTTTTGTATACATTTTATATTTTAACCAAGAAACTTTCCACTTCAGTAGAAGGGCTTGAGATTTACTCTCTGAGTAACCTCTGTCAATAGTCTTAGTGGTCGGTGACCTACTTAAGAGAGTGCTGGCAGCACTAGATAATCCGGCAGATTATGGGTGAAGATAAGATTGCTTACTTTTATGCTACAGAACTAGTCTCTATATATACTAATTCTAAGCTGATTATGTAACTCCCGAATAAGGCAAGACCTTCTAGAAATTAGTAAAAAGCTTACAGAAAGGGATGGAAGGTCCTGGAATCCCCTAGAAGTCACAGTGTCACCCTGTCAAGTACACGTACCAAGGGCCAGCAGTTTAGTGGTGCCGACCAAGTACCCAGCCGGTGACCAAGCCACATACTTAATACACCATTCTTGGCTTGGCACATCCACCATCCACATCTCTCGTTCCCATTCCTCATCCCCATTCCTTATCTAACTTATCCTATAATCCTCCCCCATTCCACTCCATGTCCCTCGACCCACCTCACCTCAGGACACCCTGTCCTTGTTTTATCCACGGCTACAACACTGTTGTTTTATAGTCTAGCACTCTCTATTGTTCTACCTTCAGCTACGTTCCTATTATTCTATTTTCATTGTCATATCCCTGTCTACATTTCTTCATTGTTATGGCCCATGCTACCAAATAAACCCACATTAAACCCCACAACCACCCACACTGTTTCCGGGACCTTTCCATTCACTCAAAGCCTGAATAACCGATTTCCGATATTCCAATGCATCATTCCGAGGTTCCGTGTTTCCGAACCTCTGAAGATTCCGAAGTCAAGGTTCTGCTCCTTTGATAGACGACGTGCAGGATCATCGCATACCTCACTCCTTTGTTCTTCGTTTTATATTGCCCCTTGTATTCTCTTCCCCCCCTTGTCTTTACTTGGTAAAAGATAGTACAAGACTAGATACATGTATATAAGTCACCAGTCGACTGGACTATTCACCAGTACGAATATCGACTTAATTCTGCATCGTAGTTTCCGATTAAGTTCCGGTAAACTTTCCAACTTTCCCAAATTAGGGACAGACTATCGAGGAGGGTGCAACACATAAGTTGAAGCCAAGTCCCTGCGACCTCAAACCACTCGTACCACCCTATACCATGAACAGTTCCAAGACCCCCGGTGCTTCCCGTCTTTCTGTCCCCATTCCGATTCCAATCCCGAATCTGCGACCCTTAGTCCCTCTATCCCCGGAGTTTGAACCCCCCTCCAGAAACCCTTCCGGAAGTCTCTAGCTAAGCACCGACACGTGGATTTAACAGTATATTCGTACTCACACTCCTGATCATCATTAAGCATGAGACCTATCATGTGTTTGCAAGCCATGCAGACAATCACCCAGGCATCTGCCTGCCATGCATCTGTCCCCCGAGATAT